>JTDE01004806.1:6685-24465 GCA_014338405.1 Paragonimus skrjabini miyazakii
TTTATTGATTATCGATTAGTTCGATTCAGTTGGTTTAAACGTTGGCTGTACACGTGAAGTTGATGAAAGTGAAAAGTGTGTATAACAATCAGAATTTTGAAATAGAAAATAGTGTGGAAAACGTTACAAGTGTATGCTTTCTTTAGATTACTAGTACGGGGAGTTCAACCATGACAGAAAAGACAAACAAGTGGTAAAGCACGCACATGAGGGGTATCCCCTAACCTTCTAACTACAGCTCACCGCTTTCGAGAATGAGACCACCAAAATAGTACATTCTTGCAGGTTTTTTGCCACAAACATGTTGGGCTGACATCATCCCATAACAGTTCTGGACATTCTATCAATTTGGAAAACTCCCCTAGACCAACAGATGATTCTCCTAACCCGTTACCTAATAAAAAATTGTCTAAAAAGGAACTAGTGACCGACAAATTACATTGGTATAATCGTACCTTCAAAGGCCTGAATCTTTCTCTGACGCCATTTAAGAACGACCAGTCATGATCAGTTAGAACCCCGCACCCCTTCTTTCGTCATCGCGATGGCACATAGTTGAAGGTTTATCTTTTGATGCCCTACGTAGCACTTCCTATTGATGTTTCGGGTCACGCTGGTTCGACCTCTCTGTCACACCAGCAGACGGCCTAGGACTCAAGAATAAAGTGGACAGTAGCTGATAAAAAGCGAACTGTATCAAACCACGATCTCCATATTGACAGCGGCGTGGGAGTGAATGTATTTTTCTCTAGTTGACACTCGCGTTTCAACGCTTCTGATCTGCAGGTGACGATGTTCAAACGCATTAGCCTTTCGGTCTCCGATCAGAGGTTTCCACTTTATGCCGAGCAGACATCACAACCCTACAAAAACGCCGCAGTTATTGCAGACCGGAAGAGAGGAACGTGTACGAGGACATGAAAGGTGCACAGGTTAGTAGGCCATAAGTCTGGAAAATGTGTCCATTGTAGCGTTTTGTACAGCATTTTGTATCGCATAATTCTTATTGTTTTTCGCACTTTTCTCCTTCTTCAAATTCACATGTGAACTCGTTTAAGTCATGTGAGTTGATTCAATTAACAATACAAATTACGCTTCCATGGTCGCGAGCCCTGTGTTTTCTCTCTGCGTTCAGTGTCGCGTGTGTACAGATTTTTGGGAGATTTAACGGCTAACGGAATCCGCATTTATTTCAGCACATTTCCAAACTCATCTCTCGTCGGAATCATCTTCGTTGTGACCTCTAAAGTTAACTGGGCACTATACGACAGATCGCATCGATTGGACACTTCATTTAGTGTGGTGGAAATCTAAACGACGCACCTTCACGAACTACTGTGAGTCATTTGTTTTCATTTTCTTTTACCACTTTTTCTGATTTCGTATTCGCACCTGAATTGTATATAGCGTTTAGGTTCACTACATCATACAACCACCCATAAAACAATGGAGCGATATCAGCAGACGAGTCTTCAATCTAAAACCGGAAAGCTTATGCTCCCACACTCCATAAGTTACAGTGGAAGGCTTGATTACACACTTCTGTTTTACATTACTCACGGCACTTGAATATGCTTTAAGTGATCATCCTGTCACAGAAAATGTAGTCCAAAACACTGGCAGTGAATCAGAGATACTTTAACAACCATTCAAGATCAGTTTTGTAAAATGGAAACGCAAGACAAGGAAGAGCTCGCATGCTGTCACAATCCCCTATGCTGCCACTACCTGCCAAGCCTTGTCCGTTATACCAAGGAAGATCTGGAAAGATCTCCGGTCATGCTCTATCCAGGCGTTTTCTGAAAGAGGCTGCAGTTTCGCGGTGAGCTACATCACTAGGAAGTTTGCTCCACACATTCACTATCCAGAGGCTGAAGATGTTTGCCCGTGAATCTAAACGAGCCCTGATCTTCTTTAATCGGGGACTATGACCTCTGGTGATGACGTCTTGACCCACTTGTTCAATCAAATCTGTGGTTTTTATGCCGCTTGTGAATTTTACAATTTTGAAGGTTTTAATCAAATCACCTCTCATCCTCCTCCTTTCCATGGAATGAAATCTGAACTCCTCCAATCAATCCTCATAAGGTTTGTTCGTAAATCCTATTATCATTTGAGTTGCAAGTTGTTTTGCTCTCTCAATGCCCTGAATATATTCACATAAGTAGGGTGCTCACGCCCGCACTCAGCACCCCAGAGGAGGCCAAACCACGGCTTTGTATATCGGCAGAAATACTTCCGGTTGTTTGCTAGAAAGACTTCCTCAGATCTACGCAATTCACTACGGGCACCGTGTGTGACCGCTGTGCACTTTGAGCTGGGGGCTTGAAACAGTTTTTGCTCAACATTCCCGGGCTTTGGGCCGTCTAAATGTATTCAGTGGTAAACGAGCCCTGAGGACCGGTTACTTATAAAGGTTCAAAGCTTTCAGTTATTATACGGTATTCAGTGGTATTTAGTGGAAGGTCCCATTTCCCTTAGACCCTGTGTTAAGGCACCTCGATTTGTTTACTCTGCTACTTTAACATCATCTACAACTACGAAACAGGGGCCACAAAGCTCAGTCACCAGATTATTAGCGAACACTAGAAACATGAGAGGGCCCAAAACAGATCTTTGAGGGACGCCACTGTGCCGTGCCTCCCTCAGAGTATCCGCTTCCAACCTCCACTTTGTAATCCCTGTTACATAGGGGATCCTTTGCTAAGTTGACCACTTAGTTGGGAATACCAAATTACGCCAAATATTGGAATAGGTAACGGTGAGTTTCTGAATCGAAGGTTTTGCTGAAATTCGAAAAGCATACCTCGACTTTTCTGCCTTCACCCACTCGTCTCCTGATCTCACCCATGAAATGCAAAAGGTCTGACAGACAAGATTTCCCTTTCTGGAAATCGTGTTGTGCAGTGCTAAGAAGGCAGTCTTCAACAAGATAGGCCAAAATCTTGTCCCTGAATGGTTTTTCCCGGCATTTTCAGCTAGACTGGTCCGTACTTGTTTTGCTTGCCTCGCGAACCTCCCTTATGAACAGCGACCACGGTGGCTACTTGCCACTCGTCTGGGATTTTTCTTTCCTTTACGAAAGTTTCAAAGGGCTGCCACAGGGGATGTTGCAGAGCTCTCGTCAATGGCTGAACTATGCCTGGGTGGATGCTATCTGCTCCTGCAGCCTCTGGGGGTTTAAGGGAGCCCAGGACATTCCCAACCTCCTTCTCGGTGAGAAGTATGCCGTTTATTTTTCTGTGAGGTCCGTACCCTACCAGCTTCAGGAAGATCTTGCACGCATCGCCCTTTCTGTGACCCCCCTGGGAAAACTCACGAAGGAAGCTGGTTTACTCTGTCCTGTCAAAAGAGCTCCTATTTTTGCCTGTAGGCTCCCCTCGATTGAACATACGGGTAAAAGTGCTTTGGAGCTGCTTCCGCCTAGCGCGCAAGACCTGCTTCAGTGTGGTAGTTTGTCAAGCGTTGGGCTCTGGAAACTTCGTTTCTACATCGTTTACCTGAAATAGCAATTCTCCGCGGTTACAATTAACGAGCCTAGTCTTTACCAAATCAAACACTCGTTGTGGTTAATGATCTCTATAGGTTTTCGCGATTTACTTATTGGATGCATTTACCGACCGCCTAATGCTACTAGCAATGACCTGACTGACCTTATAGGGGCGATAAGACATGTATCAAAAATGCCTTGCGAACACAAGTTGATAGGTAGTGACTATAACATGCCTAATATCTCCTGAACCTCAGTCACGGCTCCTACAAAACAAGCCGAATATCTTTCATGCTTCAGCTCAATGGGTGTAACCAACATGTCCTAACGCCCAACAGTCAGAGGCATATTTCGGATCACATATTCACCGTAGATATCTCGTCTGTAGGAATTTCCCTTCTAGAACAACTTCCAGGAAGTGACCATAACATTGTCAAGTGTCAGTTTGACTTCGAAACAGTTACCAAACCGACAGATGTATTCTACCGTCCGATCAAATTCATTGATTGGAATACCTTCTTCTCCCCGCTGAAATCCTTAAGTTGGAATACGCACTTTCTTCCTTATTGTAAACCAGACTGATAGACTTAAAATACTTAGGTCGACACACAAAAGAACATCAGATTCCACCATAACAATGAAAACCAGCGGCAGTTTGATTACGTAGAACATAGAACGCAACTGCGTCATATAAACGAGGAAAAGCTCGCGCTCAGTGGCGAGCTAATAAGAATGAAACTATTGCAACTGATGAGATGGAGAAATTCCATAAGGGACCCTTCTATATAAGTTACTACTCTCAAAGGTGAAAAGGTTGTCGCTAACACTGTTGAAATATGTGAAGTCATGGACTCACATTTTACTGCTGCGTTTAGCGTGGAGAACACAATATCACACGTTGATACTGCGTTTAAAACAACCAAGGTTCTGAGCAATGTTCCGAGTGATGTTAGAAATGTCCGCTCAGAGTAAGCTACCGTTGAACTCTCACTCATCCTGAACCTGATGGTATCCCACCAGTAGTTATCAAGCAGGGAAGTGAGCATATACCGATCCTTATACTAAATATGCTCGCGCTATCACTTTTATTCGACAACTTCCCTCTCCAGTGGAAAAAATCAATCATTGTGCCTAGTTACAAAAGTGGTTCAAAGTAGGAAGTTAGTAAGTGTCGTCTCATCAACCACACGTCAATCTGTTCAAGAATGCTTGATTAGACAATGAAAACGCCTATTGTCGATTTCTTAAGGTCACAAAACCTTATTGACCTTTCGGAGCACGGTTTCCTTATTTAGTGCATTTGCACGACATTTCAGCTGGAACTGTTAAACCATATATCGATGTCTGCTGGTGCAAGAAATGCGGTGAGTATCACACATTAGGGCATGCGAAAGGCTTCTGATCATGTGCCCCATGAGCGCCTGTTGATCAAAATAGCATCCCTTGGAAAACAAATCCCCTTGTATAGCTGGATTTCGTCATGTCTTGAAGGCCGAACCCAAACAGTTAAAATAGGAGAGCACTGCTCAACACCAGAACCAATTACCAGTGGGTTGATTCAAGGAGGCTTTCTAGGACCGGTGTTTTTCCTCATATGTATACATAACGTATGCGATGTTATTAAACGTGGCAAACCCTTTCTGGTTGCCGGCGATATCAAAATCATCTACACATTCCGACAGCCCGACAACCTCGTCTTTTGTCCACAAAATGTACGACAGGACCTAGTATCACTGGAGTCGTGGTGCAAAACATGGCTCATGACGCTCTCGGCAAACAAATCCAACACTATCAATGATTGTTGTCAAATACCTCGTGGTTCTGTCTCACTGGATTGTTATCATATTGACACCACTACATCCTTCCGAGATCTAGGAATATGGCATTCAAACCCCTTCAGTAGCTCTTAACAAGTACGCTTTCGGGTAGAAGAAACTAAAAGCACAATCAGCTGTCAAAAAGACATTCGGTCTACCGGGTGCGAAACTGGCACGTTACATGGGCGCTTGACCTCAAATTGAGTAGTGCACTTTCATTCACTGCTATCTACGCAAATCTGATGGGTTTGGGTTGGAAAATCTCTAATGTAGCGACCCTATTCGTTATTGTCAACAATGTTAGAGCTAAGAATGCCGTTTGTTCGAACGATTAGCGATACCGACAATTACCCCGCGCACTCAAATGTACAACCGCGCTGCGTGCTCGCTTGTCACTCCGCACCGCTCTGTTATCGTTTCGTCTTGGTAACCGTTTACTCTAGCGTTTACCTCGCAGGTTAACAATATACTCTTTGTCTACTCGTTGAGTCATTCTCAACCGGTCGTCTTCGGTTCGCTTGATGCTAAACCAACGATCACTTACCAAAAGCTTATTAGGATATTCATCTTCACTTACCTATGATGATCGTTGTCAAACACTTGGTATTGATCCACCCTGGTTACGAAGACAAAAATTGGGCCTTACACTTCTGTATAGACTGATACATCCGGACATCGTTACTACAGTGTTCGCCGTTCATCTCACGTACAGCTTCATATATGGTCCAAGAGACAAAGGTTCCACTTTACAAACTCTGCTAACTCGGAAAAGACGCGAACCAACCTATTGCAAAATTTTCCTATATTTGGAATATGTTTCCGAATAAAGTTAGAGCCAGTAACAACATTCAGAGTTTTAAAAAGAGCCTGGACAGCTATCTTACATCAACCAACATAATGTATCTCTTCAGCTTAGTGTATTCTGATGACCTTTTTTTTAATGTGGTCCGAAAAAAATTTGGCCGTCAGATTCACATAACGTGCATACCCGTCCTTACTGTCAAGCTCCCATTGAAAACAGCTTGCCTGAAACAGTTTATTGCGTCTTCACCGTTTATTCAGACCCCATATAACATTTGACTTATTGCATATTCACGGAAGCGTTGGTAACTCAGCATCACCTTATTCATGTGCGTTATTGTGCACGCATTACTCATAATGTTGGAAAGTACAAAATTGAAGCTCACAGCGACCTCAGTAGAATAAAATTGTATAGAGTTGTACTTAGAACCCACACAGAAAGAAGAAAAACAGGATTATTTTTCACCTATACACTTTTCCCACATATTGTATACATGCCCACTCATAATAACCTATTTACCCTGGTTGGCCACCAGGCTATAATTAATGATAATCGACATCGACGATTTATTGACTGGCAAACAAAAACTCTCCACAGGAAACTGGAAAAAATGACCCCCCGTTCACTTTACATAATCGCATTAAAACGTCACCTCACATATGCTGTCTTCCCTGTCTCAGGCCACCTCCGTTAAACATTTGTAACCCTTGTGTGTTAGGAAATGTATATTTTACCTCAAACATTAACCCCGTAAAACAAACTGACGTCAAAACTTTGTGCGGAGTTTTGATTATCACGTGATAATCATTCTAGAAATAGCCATTGCGTACCCAATCGTCGCGGAATACTATATGAATTGCTTGTCAATGTTATATGCTTTGTTACAAAAGCACACAAATATCATGTAGTTTTTGCCAAGAAAAATAACAAATATATCATTCTTCATATCACATGTTTCGTGATGTTAGTTCCGAGGTTCGTTCACCCAAGGTTTCCCCAGCCTTACAGTAACGCGGATCAGAAGTCACAGTGAGAAGATGGTGAATCTGCAAACAACCTTTATTTATTTATTTACTCACCGTTCACAAGCGGATTTCAACCCAACGATTAAGGGCGCTAGGGAACTGAATGTGAGAGAACCTTCAGCACAACCGCACGGCAGCCGCCAGAGAGGACGAATGTCAACGGAAGTTCCAGTTGACCTTCAGGATTCAAACAAGTGTCAGCCTGGTTAGGCGGCGTTCCCAACGGTAGTAGCTAAAACATTGTCATCCTAGTGAATGTAACCTACAATGGTAGAGATGGTGCGGATTCTTTACACAGTTACGAGTAAAACTGCGGTACCTACGCTAACACACTAACTTTGATGCTATATTCGTTGAATACCAGTAACTAAGCAGCCCCTGAGGTGCGTCCTTTTCTTCAGTCGTTCGTTAGCATTCTCAAGGCGATTAGTGGACAACAGTACTTCGCGCATGATGCCACTTCGACTGATTAAACGTAACCGTGCAATTTACCCATGTTCATTGTCGGCTGTGGCTATTCGGTGATAGAGATGCCAGCTGCGAGAGGAATTTGCCTATTAATTATCATGACTAGGAAATTTTATTCACCTACATGATTTTGGACGGCGTCACATACATGGAAGTAACACAACAGGATGTCGCAGCCGAACACCACACAGGCTGCCCTTACCTACGAGGCCATCTTGTCCATCAAGAACGTCTACACCAGTATGTGCTCACCCATTATATCTCGGGAAACTTCGAACAACGTATGTAGTGAGGCATACTTCTCACTACGCAAGTACCCGTGCGTCACCGGTCAGCCATGTCCCATGCAATCGGTAACCAGGAACTGATATAGACTCAACCTTCAAGAGTATCAGAATGTTCGACAATATACTGGTGTCTGTTGGTGTGTGACAACCACGTTCAACACATGTGGAGAACGTCTAATCAGCTTAACTTGCGTCCACTGAGCGGAAAAATATGTGTATATCCACTGTTTCCATCCTGCACAATACGCAAAACTTTCTCCGTAATATCACCGAGCACCTTCATTAGGTTCTCCGAAGCTCAGTTGAAATATTACACCCAAAAACTCCCTGGACAGTGCGGGTTTCAACTTGCGCCGATTGTTTCTAACGTCAGCCGTTGTGATCAGCTTTCCGTAAACACTGAAAAAATACTGCTTGAAATCGGAAGATGGTGTACTGTACCCGAATAGACTTCTAAAGCCATTCATTTCACTGACTTTGAGTCTGCGATTGGTAGGATGAGATTCATATGCCAGACGATTAAGTGGATGGTCGTGCTCTAACTCGAAAGAGCTCACAACCAGACACCTCTGCATTCATCCTTCCGTGTTTTGTACTTCGTATAGCGGTTGACAATCTAGACAGTCCTCGGGGTTTCATGCCAACTTACCCCATTGTATTTCAGAACAGAGTTCTAACTACGGCTCGTTCCGCAAACGTAAGTAACGCCGAAATCCTCCATGTACCTTTTCAGGCACTCTTGAAACTGTAATAAAGTGTAAAATTCACGATTTTCGAGAGCAGACTCAAATGTTTCAATATAATCCATGTCCCAAAAATAAAACAGTGCAATCAATTAGTAATATGTTAAACAATTTCTGCATTCTCCTGCATATTAATATAGAAACGATTTCTGCATTTCAGCGTTATTTCTGCAGACCAACATCAGCCACACTGAAATTTGAAAATAACACACGCCTAGGTCGTTTTCATTAATCATCCGATTAAAATGAACACACACGTCTCCGTAACACACATTTCGGTGATTTTGATGTCCGCAGCAGATACCGATGTGAAAAAGCGAAATATGTGGTAATCCCCCCCCACACACACACTCACACAATAACCGAAGAAATCACCGTCTGCGACTAGCATTCGTGGGAAACGGTGAATTGTAATACATTTCGCTGTCATGTGATTGACGCCATTTGAGGTTTTGACTGTGTAAATTGTGTTCATGACTTACTGCACCTCTGGCTTGTGCTTGTCAGTTTTTGTTACCATTCCAGGTTCCCGTTGGGTCTCCGTCCTTCAGAGAAACGCTGTTCCTCAGTGGTTCCACTCCGCTGCACATTGCAGAATTGATGTAACATATTTTCTTCTGGACTGAATCTGTGGCATAAGTGACCTATTTTCTCCCCTGATGCATGCATCAAACGTTTGTGAACTGTAACCTTTTTTCTCTGATTACGCTTTCTTTTGCTGACAGACTTCATGTTTGTTTTATTGTGTAACTATATATTGCTTTGTACCGCCTGTAATTATCTACCATGGTAGAGCATTTCCGGACGTGTCACTTACAAATGCGTTGAGGAATATACATTATTATTATTATTATTATTATTATTATTATTATTATTATTATTATTATTATTATTATTATTATTATTATTAGTGTTACAAGGTTCCCACTTGAGCCAGTTGCGATGGCTTCGTTTGTATTCTTTCCAGCAATTGTTTCTTTTGGTAAGCACTCCACGCACCGTTGGTCTTCACCGGGGCGCACGATTCCCAGCCCTCTGGGTAATAGGGTGGTGAATTGATCCATGAGTCCTATGCGCCTTTCTTCGATGATTTTCCGTCTATCTTCAGGAGGAGCTTCTTCCTCAGGAGCCCAAGACGGGTTCCGTGCAGCTTCCAAATCCGTGCCACATTCATTTGACCAAAATTGTGTAGACTCTTTTGAGGGAGCCCTCTTCTTCGCGTGGAATTCGAAGCACAGAACACATTGATCATTTTTTCCACACGGGGTTTCACTGTTCAGGTTGACGATGCCCTATTCGTATCGAGGAACCTTCGGATTTGGCACGGTTGTTGCATGCCCGTTTCGGAACCGAGTGAAGGCCTGGACATGTCAACTTAAAGTGTGAGAGTGCAGCCAGTCCAGGAATATTCCCCCTGGCTGTTGCGTAGTCTCAAGAGAGGTTCGTGAGATTGAAGTCCTTAGTTATCACTAAGTTCGTTGAATCACTAACTAGAGCGTTTACGACATTTAGAATAAGCTTATCCTCTTCACTGTTAATCAGTGACCATCTGTAGGCGCTGAAAATCAAAAGCCTCCTGTCATTCACCTGAAAGTAGTTGGTAATGTCTTGTACGTTCGATGTGTTTTGTGAGAAGGAGGCCTCCCACTGCTTGCACTGATTGATTACAAACAGCAAGACCGCTCCACTTGCTCGCCCGTCCATGCGGTCCTGTCTGTAGACAGAAAAGCCCCTTGGAGGGAAGCTGCCCAAAGTTATTTCATGTTTCCACCACGTGCCGGCCACCGCTATGACAGTGAAACATTCACTGTGCTCTCTAAGCTCTCCCACTTGTCGCTAATGCTACACGCTTTTACACACCAAAACGTGAGGTTCTTTCCTTGTAGCACTTGTCTAGGTACTTTTAATATGACACAATTCCCGTCGGGACAGACTGCTGAGGGGACTGACAAATTTTGAGTAGCTTCTCTCCCCAACTCTAAACAGTTTGGCCCCAATAGTTCCTTAATCTTTCCAACCCGTTTGGCCACAAGAACCCGAAAGTTTTCCTTTGGTCTCGTACTTTAATCCTCAATTATCACCGCCCACGGTCGGGCGACATTCTCAGCTGCAACCTGACTGCGGCAGACTGCCCAACTGACCATTAAGGGCTTACAAGCTGAGGCAGCCACTATTATCCGAAATTTGGCCTTATTTGTTGTTAAATTAACGTTTTTTTCTGACCTTACCTTGCCAACTGAAGCTTCCTGGTTCTCCGCGTACCTTTGGCTTTTGTTCCGTTTCGTAACTGGTGCTCACCTTCTCCGTCAAAGAGGTTTCCTTAATTTTATTACTTTGATAACCAGTCTTGGGTTTACTTCAACATAACACTCTCAGGATTGATGTAGTCGTGGATGAGACCTTTTTGTCCCAGTATCCCGACAATTTTCACGTAACTCAGCTTGTTTTCCGCACTGGACCAATGGAATCACCAGTACGGCCGCATCCTTCTCTTGGGCCAACGGTCCAGCTGAAACAACACAGGCTGTTGTCTTCGGCGACAACGATGACTTATCGCCAATCTGTGCCCGGTATGTTGTCCAAAGTGAGCCAATATCTACCTCATAAAAGTTCATGTACACTGTCCACGTTGCTGAACATATAATCCCTGTGAGACATTTGTGTAAACTCGACAAGTATTAGACGTGCCCGGTGTGAAATTCTATTGGAACTGCTTAACCTCCAGCTATCTGCTCAATGCATACGTTTGATACTGGTGGCTGTAGACAAACCTGTATCCGGAGAATTCCCGTCATCTTCCTTCTAATCAACCCCCTTCCAGTTGTTACCTTTATGATTACTTGCTCGTCATTAGAGGACCAGGATATTTCAGGATCTGTGGAATAATTTTTCCACAGCAATACGCAGTTTTGCCATGTCATCCACAAATTTGTCGATCCTCAACCTAATAGCTGCCAGCTCTTCTCTCTGCTTTGCAATGACCACCTCTATATTACACTCCCGCCGTTCGGCAGGAAAGTTTAGAGCACTTGTTCCTTTTCTAATGCCCCACTAGCTTCCAGAATTCCTCAACAGTCCCGAGGAGACTTCCGCCAGCAAAAAGCAGTGAGGGCAGACCCACTTCGACCACTTACGTTGACCATACAATCTTACTACAACCTCGATCAGTTCGGAGCAACGGCTGTGATATAACTTTCCACAATTACCACACAGGATGATCTCAGCGACTGGTTTACGTCACCTACAGTCCCCTCAATTGGAGCCCAAGAAATCAATCGCAAGAACATATTTAGCCAACTTGGTTTAAGACTAGAATTCAATGCAATGGTATTACAATACATAGTAGGAGAAGAAGAATATAGAAAAAAGCTAGTGATATTCTACTACAGTTCTAAATGACCTGATAGTGCTAAGAAAGAAACCAAACTAGATAAACTACCAAAAATTAAAACGGCAATAATCAATCTAAATTGAATTCGAATCGCTCGTGTGAAAAAGACCAAATTTAATACAGGTATTGTACCAATAAAGCACAATCTTTATTGTCCAACTCGCTAATTACCACGCCACACGGGCGCTCACGATCTTGGATAAAAACTCCAGTCCACAACACCCCTCGATTTCACCTCACACGTCGCTGGCACTTCTGCCCGGTCTATGTGTGATCGGCAACTTCTATCCGTGGGTTTTCAGCCTGCCACACCTCGTCCGTTGGTCCGATTTCGCTCAGTGATGGCTCGTCCGGTTGCTGGTGTTGTCCGCAATCTACCCATTATGGAATTTGACCGTATTTTACTACAGTGTCGATATATTCTTCCGAGTGCTGGAACAATCGCACCCCCGATCTGGTTGTCCATCCCATCTTCCCTGCCATGTCACGTCCGTCTGTCCGATCCACTCGAGCGATGACGTATCCGGTCGCCCACGCCGTCCTCGATCCGCTCGCTGTGGATTTTTGAATGCACACCCCCCGTGTGGTGTGGTATTCCGTCGAGAGTTTGAATATTCGCACTTTCTACCTGATAGTCCACCACAGTATGACCCCTACAGAGGGCTCTTTGTCCTCCGAATTGCTCGGTATGCTTCAGAGACGTCACACACTATCAGAATACCTATACCGGTTTCAGTCAAACTCTCAAATAAAAGGTCGCTTAGGTGAGCCAATCTATCCATCACAGATTATTGGACGGTGTCAGCCTGCGTCAACTGTTTCGCTGTAAAAATTGAAACAGATCTGGTAGAATGCTCCTGATCTAAGGACCACAACTCAGTGGATGCACTGTTGCGTGGTGTTGCAGAAGTTCCGTGTAGAGTAGGGAACACAATCTGGCAGGGCCACCCCTGTAAACCAGTCGTCTTTGCGGTAGACCTATTGAGCAACGTAGTATCAGATCCGCTATCTAAAAAGACGTCTGTTGTTACTGAAGCTTTTGGACCAACCAACTCTATCGGAACGAACCAAAAACACACACCGTTTAGATTGGACGTAGCATAATACAAAGATGATTTGACCTTCACCTCTTGACTTAGTTCCGGTTTATTCCTATGAACCAATGTATGATGGCGTCGACCACAACCGGGGGTCGTGCGTCTAATCTGTACTCTTCAAGATTTCGATACATGGTTCGCTTTCAAGCAAAAGAAACAGCGCTCGCTGTTCCTCAACGTTGCGTTACGTTGCTTCAAGGAGTGACAGACAAAATAAGCATAATCAGATTGCGGTAGTTTGGAATACGTAATAGTACTCGGAAATGTATTTAGCTCAAACACAGAGATAGCTTCTACGCAGTATTAATAACGCAGCACATCAGCTCACGAAATCGTAATGTAATCAGCCGCCGTACAATTTAATCATTCATGCAGTAAAACAACGATAGCATATAGTGTTCCGTTGTGATTTACAATCATCACACCCGCCGCAGTTCAAATGAATGTCCGGGTAGTAGGGATGACGTTGTTTCTTCTTCACACGTTCAGGAATTCTTGTCTGCGCCGGCTCAGTTGCAGGTACTCCTCCAGTAACTGAATTCGAATCTGAAACAGACTCAGAAACGGGATTTTCAAACTCGGAAGATTCAAAGGACAACAAAAGGGAGACCTTTAAAACCTTCAGGCACTTGAGACCGATAATAGACGGGTCAGAATTAATAACAAGAAACGAACAAGTATAAGTGATGGACTGCACATCTGTGCGTGAAAGTTCACATCCGCCAAGAATAGGTAAGACAGATCCAGTAATACCCTTAACAGACATATTAACAGGTTTCAAAATAACAGACGGTTCCAGCCGCTTCAGGCAAGCGACAGAAATAAACGATTTAACACTACCAGTGTCAACAGCGAAAAAATGCTTGGGACCACCGTTAACAGTAGAATATTGTACTATGTGATGCGTAAAATCACCAGAATTAATAGAAGTCCCAACAAGAGCCATGAATTGAAAGTCAGATGCAACAATTTGCTCATCTACAGAAGTCTGGACAAAACATGTCTTTGAACAACGACAGACGGCTTGAATGTGACCTATCTCGCCAAATTTATAGCATTTGGAATTGCGAAATGGACATGTAGGTCGAGAATACTCATGACCACATGACTTACAGTTATCCCAGTGTTGGACAGAATTTGGATTAAAATGATGTGGTTCGAATGCCGTACTTCTCTGACGGTTTACCTTTTCGAACTGCCGCTGCTGTTGGTTTGCCTGCTTCCCAGCACTGTTGGTGTTGTGTTCTTCATTTACCGGGCTTTTTACATCTTGAAACTGTTCACAGACAGCTCTGGTCGATTGGAAAGAAGCCTACGTCAGTAGTAACAATTTTTGTCGAAGACTTGGGGAATTAATTCCTGCACTCAGTCGATCTCTTAGCTGATTCTGAAGTTGATCACCGAAATTACACCTTGCTGCTTGAATTTGAAGTTTGAAGAATAGACGCACGAACCTCTTGAATTTCTTTTCTGATTAAAGTATGAAAATTCACCCTTTCCGCAGCTTCGAAGTTGACGGGCTGAACATGCCTCAGTAGTAGATGTTTCAGAGAATCGTACGAAAGTGAAAGAGGCGAATCGGGAAACGCCAGATTTTTAATCACTGCATATGCATCTTTGTCAATGACCGTGAGGAAATGCGGCATTTTCTTCTCCTCTCTAATATCATTACGTGCAATGCATTTCAAAGCGTTTCAGGTAATCTTTGATTTCCCGTGAACTTGAGTGGACGTGCAGAGTTTCCATATTGCAAAAATTCATCGTAAGTAATATACTGACCACGACGCCAGTTGCGATAGTTTGAAGTACGTAACAGTAATCGGAAATGTATTCAGCTCAAACTCAGAGCTAGCTTCTACGCAATAGTAATAACGCAGCACGTAAGCCAACGAAACTGTAATGTAATCGGCATCCGTACAATGTAATTATTTATGCAGTAAAACAACAATAGCACTTAATGTTCCGTTATGATTTACAATCATCACACATATATACCTTGATTGTGCTTACTCACCGGACACTTCAAGTTCATCCTCTCATAAGGTACACTCACTCCGACGTTGCACCTAGAGTAGCTGGCACCTCAGGGTCCAGAGGACGTTGGGTTACTCGTCCTACTTTCTGAACGAGCGGCCAACCGGCCATAATGACTGGCGATGACCATCAATTTTTTCTTCGCGAAATTCAGTAGGTCGCTTAAGATAGGTTTCCTTCCAAACTCATGCTCTCAGCAACGTCTACCCATCTTCCCTGTAAGTGGTGAGGCAATCGCTCACCTGTTCTAGTGAGGTTGGTTAGCAGTTTAGTGCTACACCATGATTTAACTGCATCAATATCGCCTGGAAACCCTTCACCTGACTGACTAGTCCATGCCAACCATCGACATTACCGGCGACTAATTTAAGACACATGAAAATCTACTTAATTACGACTTGCATAATATCACGCCGGCGACAAGATGTTTAGTGCAAAATTCGCATAGCCTCGGTAAATCCGACTGCTTTTGGCAAGAACGTCCAGTACTTAACCGCTTCTTTCATCTTACGGGGGCAAGAAAGCAACCAATACGAAAGATCAGACCCCGCGTCTACCAAGTTATCTGCCACGTTACCGACAGAACGTTTGAACAAAGGCGAAGTCTGTCGCACTAGTCTAAGACTTTTACGCCTGACTTGATGAGTATTGAGGGGCAACACTACGTTTCATTACCTTCTTCACAAATGTTGCATTTGTTGGAACTGGCACAACAGATTCAAACCCAGTCTGCAGTCACTACCGAAAACCGATCGACAATGAAAAACAAGGACTCAGCGCGTTGACCCCCGTGTATTTGTACCGACCCTGGAAAATGGAGTGTACAGAAAAAACGCATCAAGCTAGCGAGCCGTAATTGTAGCCCCGGGACGGATATTACAAGAGGGATAACATGGCTAAGACGCAAGTAGGTAAAAAACCAAGATAATCAAAAATGTGCATGTGAATGCAACTATAAAAAATATCATTCACTATAGTCGCTACACACAGATAATCTTAATCCTTATATCGGCTACCGCTACCATTTCCATTACTCTCGTTCACTCTGAGCACCGTAAAATTATAAATGCCAAATTCAGACATTTTCCTCCAATAATTCTTGAATAAGACAATAAGAAGACGTAAATCATGTGATGTTCTCTGGGGTAACATTTCGTACATTCTGATCACACATGGACATGTAGCTAATTTTAAACACTAAGATAAAGTTCTAAAGGGCGGAAATAATGGCTTAATGGATTAGACAGACGGACACGGAAATAAAGATTAAACAAATGGGGATACTAACTAGCAGGACAGCCAGAACGTCAACACAAATTGTTTCTGAACACGTAAAGGGGGATTATAAAGTCTGATAGCCAAAGCCTCAGCAAACTGGAGGATACGTTTCCGGTGACTTCGAAAAATCATAGAGAATGCGTCACAAACCTTGACTCTGTGTCCCGTTTGGATTATGTGTTTCACTATTGATGATGCTGGGTGCCGTCCGTCATCCTCTATGCACGCGCCTGGCGTTTCTAGCTGTGCTTCCAGCCACTTGGGAACATGCTCCTTGACACGAGAAACTGGCTGTCGGTTTGTCCTCCCTATGTAACTCGTACTGCAACTAAATGAATATTTGTATAAACAATGGGATGTGACAGATGTAGGCTGTTTGTTCGTAGCCAAGGAGACTGGTAAGGCCTTGGTTCGCTGTATTATACATAGTTTTACAGCGTTATAAGATCTAGATACAGCAGCTGTTAGACGTCTTTTTGTCATTGTTGACCAGCCATCCTCTAGAAACGGGAGTTCTAAGTATACCGTCTTCTTTGGTACCGTTGTTTCTTGTATCCTTGGGATAATGGCACTGATATATTTCTTGATAAATTGCAAGGGGTACCCGTTGGACAGCAACGTATCTCTGAGTGTGCTTAATTCTTGTGGTAGATTATCATCTGTGCATAGCCTCTGTGTTCTGTAAAAAAGCGTTCGAACAAGGCTTCTCTTATATTGCACTGCACAGAAGCTCTCAAAATGTATATGCTGTCCTGTCCAGGTAGGCTTTCTGTAAATAGATCTTCCTATCATGTAATCTCATCCTCGGATAACTAGAATGTTTAAGAACGGAAGGCAGTTGTTTACTTCGTTCTCTCTAGTTAGCTTGAGGTTGGGATGTGCTTGATTCAACTTCAAAAATAAGTAGTTGGAATCACTTGAATTCTCAGAAATGGCCAGGATGTCGTCTACGTAGCGTTTGCACAATTTTGGATTTGATAAACTTTCACCTAATGTAGACTCTACTTTAACCATAAAAAAGTTAGCTACGAGTGGACCAAGTTGACTCCCCATTCCAACCGCGTCTGCTTGCCGGAAAGTGAACGTCAGGAAGTGGAATTTCACCTTATGTGTGCACAGGAGTGATAATGATTTTAGTTCGGATACTGAAGTAGGAAAAGTAGAATTGTTGCTTGGAATAAAACTGCAAATGTCATCAACCGTTTCTTGCAACGGAATGTTAGTGAAAAGGAACGTCACATCGAATGAACACATCAGTTTGTTTCGAACAGCTAAACCGTCTACACAATTTACAAGTTCAAAACCGTCTTTCAGATTGTACTTACTGAAACGTTTTCTGACCGGTTCA
>JTDE01004807.1:8841-58147 GCA_014338405.1 Paragonimus skrjabini miyazakii
GGTGATGGTTTATAGCGCAGGCGTCCTTTGGCTTCGGTCACTGTGACAGGCTAATCCGTTTCGGATGCCGTCAACCATGTATTGGTATCGTCTTTGTTTTAGCTTTGTAAGCCACAACATTCTCTCTTATGTACTTTTCCTGTAGGGACAATATCGACCACAAGTGACACCTGACTTTGTGTGACTGTCCTGGTCACTATTCCTGTACTTCTGATTTGAGCTCATCCAAGTAACTGCTCACACTGAACCAAGGAATTTCTCAATTGATGAATGTTCTCTTACAATCGCACCACGTTTCAGACCGACTGAGCACTGGCATTTTGTCACAACCGCTTGGAGAGTTATTTCTGTGTTTCATCCGATTCTGCTTAAAATGTATGTCCGGATATCTGAATCCTCAGGTGATTGGAACCCACGAACGAAGATTAGGTATTTGAATTGGGCATCGTTTATGTCGCGAGGCTGTAAACGTCTAGTCTTCTAGTCCGTAAGCAATGCTTAGGCTACCAGATTCTTCATATCTTCTGCACTAGTTTCAGTCACTGGTGTGACACATTGAACAATCAAGACTGCTCGCTAAAGTTGATGCTTAACATTTGCGTAGCCTCAAGGAATTCCTGACCCTGAATTCTTCCGAGCAGATTGAAAATACTGACTTTTTCGCTCGCTGCTATTGCATCTAGTCTTCAAATCTGCAGTCTAGTTTTTAAGGTATCTTGCTTCTTTGACAAACTCAGCGGGGAAGGTGTTATCGCATATTTCGAACCTCATCTCAAATGTCTGGTCTGATGTGGAATTGTGAATAAATGTTCCTACTGAGTTTGTCAGCATCTCCAGGATTGATCTGTGTTGACATTCAACATGTGGAAGTTAAGGTTCCGTGTGAATGTGTCAAAAACTTCTGTTGTGAGTCCACAAACGGCCTCTGTTTTTTGCAACGGCAATTGCTGAATATTTGTAAACGTTACTGACATACTGGGCCTAGTCGGTCCCCAAAAATGATGTAACCTGTCCACCTCGATTCCAATTCAGAGAGGAAAGCCAAAGAAAAGACTTGATATTTAACCAAACCAGTACAAAAGAGGTTACAACTATAGCGTCACATTACAGGTAAGCAGTTGTGAAAGCATAGAACAGCACAAGAAGACACTTTAAGCGATCCTGAGGAACTTGTGCATCCGAGGTTTTAAACGGCATGTAGAATGACGCGAATACACCACTGAGTGTGAACGGTACATTCAGAACTGTTAGAAATTGAATCGTTTTTCCGTCTATTCATGAAACAATGTAAGGTACATCACAGGGGAACAAGGTTGTATAATAAATTTTTGTTAGCCCAAACAACCATATCACTATAGGATATCCTGTTTCTGAGCAAGTTTACTTGGTACATCCTTCTGGAATAAAACAGAGGCAAAGGCAATTCTCTGACACAGAAGACGCAAGACTCATAATGGCAACTTGTTGCATGTTTGTGTGTGCTAACTTGCTATCCACTCATGGCGTCGATTAAATACGTGGCCTTTGTGAAATACCGTTCATTCGGCCAGTTAACATTTCATTGTACTCGGCAAACTATCATTGATGTTGGTATGCTGTCCATCACAGGGTCTAAGAGTCGACCATTGATTGAAAAATGACGATGAGTCGAGATTTCGCCAAAGGAAGACAGTCAGAAAGGTATAAATATAAAGACTAAAGGGATGCTCACACAGATCGAAGTGATGGTGAACCGGTCTGTGCATGAGTAGCTATGTGGTCAGTTGTGAGGAGTGAGTCGAACTTTGTGGATCACACAGGCATTTGTGTTCAGCTACAATGAGTTGAGTACTGGGAAGACCTTTACCATCAAATTATCGTTCCAGAATGACCAGATATATCAAAATGATAATGTTCTACCTAACTAGTGACGGCCATGTAGCGAGTGTGAGTCGTCAGATTTTGAGAGCATTGAGTTTTTAGGAATTCAAATTAAATACGTAGTTCACTGTATGGTCGATACTTTGGATATGGTGTCCGCTCAGGAAAAACAGTGGCTGATGTCACTTGTTAGTAGAAAAACTGGTTTAATGAAGAATGCGCCCTATTCAACAAAGGCCACCTAGGCGTAGTATGAATAGAAGTGAGTGCGAGCAAAGGTGTACTGAATCCTGAACGAGAGCCGTGCTGTTCTCCATTCCACGGCACAGCCTACCAACCTTCGCCGACTGGCCCTAAACGTGCTATTGTTTACCATCGTGCGTGTATTTGCACGATGCATGTCGACTAACTGGTTGCAGGTTGCGTGCAATTTTCAAGTAGCTAGTGAAAATAGAGGGTATTTTCAAAGGTTGTGATCCACTGGAACGGCCACACAGACCTGCGGACAACCAATTTATTGGTGAGTAGTAGTGGGGGATTTAGTGAATTTCAAGTTGAACATCACCAGTGACTATGATATGCTCTACTGACGAGCTCTAATGAGAGCGAAACTCGAGTCTAGTGCTTTTTTTGAAAGGGGCCGACTGGAAAGTCTATGGGAATGCGACAGCTGCGATCAATTGTGGGTGATGTTCAACTTTAAAGACAACCAGTAAGTTGATTTCGTCAATCTGCTTACCACAGTAGATTTGTCTTCTGACTTCCATTCTCCAAAAGTGGAAGTGTACAACAGGAGTTGTTCAACGACAAAAGATGATGGAAACATGCGTCAAAGAATTTTATGAAGCAAAATGCCAACACTTATTTAATGACAGGCTTCAATCGTATACCTTTCGATGTGCATAACAGATTGCTTCATATCATGGTCATGACTAACAAACAGTATTTAGTCTGTCAATGACGTTACTAATTTTTTGGACTAGTTGTCACACATGGGACGTGCCTTGAACACTACAACTTGTTCAGTGTGGTAGCAGCAATTTTCTCATTCCGAGTTTTGTACAGAGGTGGTCAGCAAATAGGGTGGAGAATAATGGCAGCCTAGTTCCGCTCACTTTCATTCGATAGTTCAAGCAAGTCGTGTGAAAGACAGAAAATCACTTTAGTTTACAGCATCTGTGTTAGAAACAATCCTATCCAGTTTTTTCAACAGTGGTTGTATTTCGCACATAATTTCCCGACGTAATTGCTAAACAGAACACCAAAAAATATTTAGTTATAAATATGTTGAAAGTGCTTTAAAAAAGATAGTCTAGAAATGGCAGTAAGGAGCAGTGAGTAAATTATTTGGAATGAGTTTACAAAGCGTTCTTTCTCAGCTATCTATCCTGGTGACCGGTTTGATCAGGCAGATCGTAAGGTTTATATTATACAATTTTGTTTCAAAGTGTCTTTTAGTTCGGCTATTTTTTTTTATCGTAGACTGTTATTTGTATGCGTTCAGACCGCCAGCAATACACAAGCAAGACTGTGATTCGGACTCGTTAGTTCTTATTCGAAAACGTAGATTTCAGAAAACTACAACCCGTGTGTGCGTGTATTGTTTCATTGAAATTAGAAATTGAATGACTCATGTATTTATGACGCTGCGGAAAACCATCCACTATTTACCGGTGACCTTGAACATCCAAGCTAAATTGAATATACATTGTGAATTTGCCTGCAAATTAAACTTATCATTTCTAACACGAAGTAGGATGTTCTCACTAAAGTTTGAAAAGAAAATTGGCACAGCACATCCTCAATTAGAGACTGCTCAAGTGACAATCATTCAAATGAAGTTTGTAGGCAGTTTTTACATGGGGAAATGTAAGAATGTCCTACTGATTTTCTCGATAAATACATAATAGTCACCTTGACAACCAAGGCTAACAAGATGATTGGTTTGATGCAGCTACACATGGGAAGTGGAGAGAATACGGTTATTAATACTAATGTTAGATTATGTAAATGAATGTTGATTCTTTATACTAAGGCTAAACATTTATTTTAAAATACTTAGTAATATCTGTTGGTTGTCACACATATACATGTATGGATTTTACTCCAGTGTTTTGAAAATCTTGTTTAAAGATGGTGATCAAAGCGATCCTGACCAGAGACGTTTTGATCTCACAACATTCAAACGATTAGTATGAAGGGTCGCTGGCGGTATTATGAGGTGACCAGAAGCGACATCGTAGTAATTTCAATCTGCTTACCGAATCGGTTTTCTGGCTAAAATTCAGACAGTAACAAGAAGAATACAAAAGGTTAGGAGTAGATTGCATCAAACTTCTTAGGTTTTATGGTCGATGTGAGGCGAGGTTTCTAGACAGTACGTGTCGAGAGGAAACACATGAATTTTAGTTTCTAATAAAGTGATGACGAGGGATCACACCATACTGCTGACATCACTACTATTCAGTAGTGAGACAGAAGCATGAAGTTTGACATTGAAGTAGCCGTGGGAAAAATACAAGAAGCACTGGAGTGCAACATGGTATGAGATAGTTCTCGGCACATACAGGAACTGAGCATAGGCGTCCTTCGAAACCATGACGTTCTGGGACCAGTGTTGTATGCAGATGCGTGGGTTTGTTTCTTGTCATGTCGAAGCGCATAATTCATGTATTGGTTTTCTGAATGAATAGTTCTTGAGCCTTCCTCATTCTTGGCACACAGCACTAACATTCATGGATGTGTCAACACAGCATTTATTGCTCAGGACTGGGAGTTGAACGGTAGTCCATGTTGTCATAAGACGGTCATGTTGATGTTTGTTTCATTAACCTCGCGCTTGCCAAGATCGAATTCTAATGTTTGGTCGCTGCGTTACCACCACTTGTACGCAATCATCAGGTTCTCCTATCATCTTGAGAGAGTTCACGGCAGTTTGCAACCTAAATGTTCATTCTCCGTTATATCACTGATATTTTTTTAAAAACTCAATGACCTGAATTAATTTACTGCGCGAACTAACTATAGCCATTTTGGCGATTGTTGTGGCCAATGAAGCCATCTTACTACCAAGCGTTTTGTACGTCAAGTAGCAGTTCCTACCTCCCGAGGCCGAATACAACTCACAATTGGTCGACTAAACGAGGATAACAACCGACAGAACAGATGCTTTGATGATGTAATGATGATGTTAACTGTATGATATTCTGCAATAAACCAATGTAGACTGCAGACAGGCAGATAAATCTCGCTTGAAAAAATGCTGATTTACCGACGTTCGGTCCATTTCGGATCTTGTCATTGTCAGAAACACAAAACTACAATCCAATTTCAGTTTGACAGTGGTATTCAGTTCATACGTCGTACAACATAGTTTGTACAGGCAAATAACATTTATGGTACAGATGAATTTAATAACGTTGTAAACATTACATGACTTACAAGTGCTGTAAAAAATAAGTGTGCCTCACGCTCCCATTCAACTTCGTTATGTCTAATTTTTATACGAATATCAATAAAACGACGTACATAAAAAATTGTCAGGATATTTACAGATGTCCTGATTTGTGTGGATTTCGGATAGTAGAGTACATGAATTTACCATCCATAACCCTTACTGATTTTTTAAATCCAAAACCAGAAATGTTCAGTTAGCATGTTGCAAGGTAGTATTAGTGTGGTGAGGATGAGCGATCGTAATATACTACTCACACCACGGCTATTCAGTAGTAGGACCAGAGCATATATTTTGATATCGAACAAGCCACAGGAAAAATGCAAGAAGAAACATCGGAGTGTAGCACCACCCAAAGTGGTACTTGCTACGTAGAAGAACTGAACATTGGCGTCTGTGACAACGGAGACGGTCTGGGACCAAGTACCGCGTGCAAATGTGTGGTTTTGTTTGTAGTTCTGTTTAAACACCTAACCCATGTGTTGCTTTTTCAAATAAATAATCCTTGTGCGTTCTTAGCTCACAGCATTAGTTTGGCACATTGATTCCTACCTGCGACCCAAGTGTCTGACAGAATTGCACCTTACGGCCTGAGCGGCTTAATGTAACGACAATATTTAACGAAATTCTGTTGAAAAGCACAATAATAACACTACCCATAATCATAGTAAGACAAGTGATGCAAATGAGGACGACAATGTAGCGAACAGGATTTGTTTTCTGTGTTGGATCATCAAAATAAATACAACATGTTAAATACAAAACAGTAATCAGAGTCATTAAGAAAATCGGCCAATAGGGGTTACGGACTGCGTGTTTCCTAACAGCTACGCAATCATTGCTCCAAACTGTGAGCTTGATTTACTATAAGCTAAAAACTTCTGGATGCAGAAGACAGGGTTGGGCAATCGGAACAATGGTTGTGTAATTGCTAGCAAGCACACAGTCTGTAATCTCTAGTGGCCGATTTTCTAACTCACCCTGGTTATCGTTTTCATATTTATTGTAATTAGTAATTAGCCTGGTGATCAAAAGCAGAAAACAAGTCCTGTTCGCTACATTGCTGTTCTCGTAACGTTGACGGGTATTTTCGAACGAATATATGCTTATCCTTGTCACAACCAAAAATCGAACGGTAGTCCACTCGTTAAAGAGCGCACGGTTCACCTCCAAACATCCAAGAGCTCGGTCATACTTGGTTGAGTAAAAGTTGGAAAGCCAATCTGAAGGCACAACCTGCTACCGAATATGTGGGGTGTTTCATTTAATTCAACACTATCCCCAATTATTCAGTAACAACAGCAAACAGGTATCAAATATCTAGTTTTGCATTAGTGGCAGTAATTCTCCATAAAGATTTATCAGATAAGGGTTCCACCCTAACGATGACAACATTGAACATACCACATCGGGAGGTTGATACATACTGCTTTGTTTAAACTGACTGGATTGAACAAACTTATTGATACGAGATCAACCAAGGAAGTCAGGGTAGACAATAACCAATTAATGTCAGTCACTTAGACCAATTTGTACGTAAGCGAAGTGATCAATCACGAAGGTATTCGGACGAAGTAGTGGATTACTTTAGTAAATGGTATGTGAGTAAAACAAATTAATTTGGCGTATCACGCGCAAATACAAATAGGTCACAAGTGAAATTGAGCAAACTTGTAAAAACAGACATATACAATATCATTTTTAGTCCGCTGCATGTCTATAAATTGATCTATGTGAACTCAATAAGGCTGAGAATGTTTAGCACCACAACTATGGTCACCCATTTTGGCAATCAGCAAGTTTTCAACATGGTACAGATATAGGTCTTAGAAAGTGGAAAAAATGGTATTTTCAACTTTTTGTTAACAGTTGACCCGCATTGTAGAGTCACACCTAACGTGTAGTAGTGTAGCGAGGATGAACGATTGTAATATACTACTCACATAACTACTATTCAGTAGTACGACCAGAGTATATATTTTGACAACAAAGTAGCCGCAGGAAAAATACAGGAGGAAATATCGGAGTGCAACATAGCCCAAAATGGTCTTTTATACGTCTGGCGTCTGTGGCAACCGAGACGGTCTGGGCCGAGTAACGTATGCAAATGCGTGGTTTTGTTGTCGTCTTGTTTAAGCGCCTAACCCCATGTGTTTATTTCTCAAATGAATAACACTTGTGCCGTCCGCGTTTTGGGCTCGCAACAGTAGTAGAACAATCCGTAATCTTTGATTATAATCTTCTCACAAGTCCGCCATCCCCTAATAACAGTTCAGTTGTCGAAAATATCTGCGATAATCGAATTTGTATCCTACCTGATAGTTTGGTTAACATCGAGCAGTTATGTATGTTGGCGGAGTTTTTCTTGAAATGTTCCTGTATTTCATGGTGAAATAATTCGTAAGTATTCTCCAATATTACTGTTTGTTTTCAGAATGCAAAACTTTGTTCTCACATTTTTTTGCTTGAGACTTTTGTTTTCTTTATGCAAGAAGTGATTTTAACCAATGATAGTAATAACTTTATCACAGCCTTGCATATTGAAAATGAGTTAGTTAGGATGACTAAATATGCCACAAGATTATGGCTAGTCTCATTAGACACACTTTACCTTTTGTATTGACACTATGATAGATCCAGCTTTAGCTAGAGCTCATTCGTTACTTACCTCCAGGCCAACGAGTTAGAATACTGTAAATTATTGTTGCATTATAGAGGTTTCTGCGATCAAACGATTAACTCTGCGAAGCAATCCTTCCGAGACCAAAGGATGAATAAAACATTTTGACGTGTGGTGTAGTATTCACAAGAAAGTACTGAATTCGGAGGGTGACAGTACACAAACTTAGGCAACTCTCCGTCCACCCCATCTTGAGGTAGCTTGAGAGCAGTCAGTGTGTGAGACAGTACAGGTTAACAACAGCCCTTTACTTGTTACCAAGCTTTCACGGTTAGTGATTCGGTTGGAGTGCCCTTTCTTATTTCGAAAATAGTACATCAGTAACATCATGACATCAGGTTATGTGGATTTTCTCTCAGTGCAGCAAAAGAAATGCCAACGTGGGATGCGAGAAACTCGTTTTCAATGAAACAGCAAAATTATTTTATTCATCTACTTACAAGTCAGGATGTTGGCTGTAGTCACATGACCAGAGCCTGTTAATGTGGTAAATTACACAAAGCACGTGAGGTCGCTTATAAGTCTACGGGCCTAACCTGAAAGTGCACCGAATGCAACAGTTTAGTAAGCTATACGCATTCCATTATACCAAGATACGGTTCAGCTTATCGATGACGTATTTTTCAGAATCTACAGTGTTTTTAGCAATCGTGTACACATTTGATGTTACTAATTGGTCTGT
This sequence comes from Paragonimus skrjabini miyazakii, assembly GCA_014338405.1. Taxonomy (NCBI): domain Eukaryota; kingdom Metazoa; phylum Platyhelminthes; class Trematoda; order Plagiorchiida; family Troglotrematidae; genus Paragonimus; species Paragonimus skrjabini miyazakii. Next base: position 17,518 of record JTDE01004807.1, read on the forward strand.
CAGGGGTTACTTTAAAGAAGACTGAATATGATGTAGCAATTCACTTTTTAACGGTGCCAAGTAATACACATGATCTTTGGTTAAACGTATTGAAAGCCCACTGAACCGCAGTAGATACCAGGTGGTTTTAATCTGTGCTGTAATTCAATCATGAAGTATTGTGTTGCGTTTGATATGTCCCATGTGTAGACGTCGAGATTGACTGCTGAACTGACTACTGAAAAACTTCTTATATCAATAAAAAAAATTAATTGCAATATCCGTTTGATATTCTTTCGATACGGTTGCTTGTTGGCTTATTCTGCTCATCTGCACATTGTCATCGGGCCACCTCAATTAGTAAGTGAAATTTCCGAATTTCTAATGTTCTTTTGTCATTATTAATCAGTTGTGGGATATCCGTACCAAATTTACTACGAATGAAATCAAACAATTTGGGCGTCGTGTTTAACATGTTATTGATAAATGGATTGAGAATAACACAACGTTACGAGCAAGTTGTAATACCCTACGTTTCAACTACCTTGGGTGGCCTTCCTCAGGAGTGTTGTCATTGTTTATGCGCTCAACTGAATCTATCGGAATGTAGAGTTATTTATCTTCTACAAATCCATATTTTTCGTCACTTCATGGGAAGGAGTAAATGTTAACCGAAGTGCTAATTACATGAAGCTTTATCATATGCCAAGAAATTCACCCACCCTTGTAGTGTTGACGGGGAGTTTACATGTCCGCTTTTACAAGTTATCAATGAGAGTTACACCAATGTTTAACTCAGACTGTACCATACCTACACTGCTCTGTCAAGGCACATTTCCTTAATTTTATGTATTATGCTTCCAGACGAAATTCATTTTATTTCTTTCCAATGAGACTCATTAGATTGCTGAAAGAAATGATTGCTGATGACTTGATAACAAGAAATCTATTGCCGAAAAATGGAAGCACTCACGAACTGCAGATCTTGTGGTTACATCAAAAGTGGTGTACATGATCGGCGGCTGGAAACGAGTTTATACTGAAGTTATTTTTTGAAGGAATCGTTGGTCGATAAAAATGGAAACTGGAAAAACGTCGTAAATCGCCGATTCGATGCTTTTACGGCTTCAAGTCTACGGTGATCACACACACCTGAACAAAAAGAGGCCATCAGTACGAGCGCTAAGCGGGGCGGACACCAGGGAAAAAATGAAGTAAGTTAATTTTACCAATAGTTACTTCTTAATTTTGGTAGATTACATGACGTTTTCCGAATACCACTCATTTATCCAGCCACAGCTCCATTCGATTTTACACTGTTCCGTTGAGCCTGTCAAGCCGATTGACAAATAAACAAGTTTTGCAATGTATCAAAATGCTTAAATGGGACAAATTCATCATCTGCCTCACAAAATTGCGTTTATTAATCAGTAATATTCATTTTTTGTTGGAGTTTCATGAAAGAATGCATGTACCCAGCACAGTTAAATCACCGACGCACAGTAATCACCATTAACAAAATTTTGACGAATTCTTGAGTGCCCGGAGGACGTGATAACTTTACAAAACGAGTTGAACTGTGCAAAGAAAATAACTTGCCGTTCAATGTTGACAGATATAAACTCATGCACTTTCGTCGCGAAAATTTTGCTGAGTACTATCAGTGACGAGGCAAATTTACTCGTGTCAGTATGCGAACGGAACCAGTGACCATAGTGAATCAGCATTGGTTAAAAAAGCAAAAATGACTTCGAACCTCTTAAGAAGATTTCATAGAACACTTCACCTTGAAACGTTTCCCCTTATGTTCACCTTCACAATCCGCCCATACGTGGTAACGGACATGTTCCCCTTATCTTAAAGGAGATTTAGCACTTGTTGAAATAGTTCAGAGAGGGACCACTGAAGGAATGCTGGAGCTCAGGAAAAACCCCTACCAGGAAAAACTGTCAGAATTAGGCTAATTTTCAATGAATTATAGACGACTCAGGGATAACCTGATTGTTGACTACAAAATACAGTACACATCCGGTCATTCATTAGCACACCCACTAAACGCTGAAGTTGGGTAATGGAAGTGGCAGACTACCTCACAGGTAGGATTTGTTTACACTGGAACGCATCGTCCAACTCTGCAGTCACGGCTGAATTGGTTGAGAGTCTTAAAATACTGCTCTATCGACATATACGTGACAAAAAACCTGAACTACAAGTTTCTTGGCTGGTTCCATAAGCCATTAATCGCGCGTGTTTGACTAAATGTTGTAGTAGTTTGTTTCTGTGTTCGTTACTGAAATAACTGCAGCCGGCAACTTTACTGAAGTTTCCTTTTTTTTGCTTCTATTCCTTTTTTCTTTACATTTATAAATCGTCTAACACAACTTTTCAACGACCATCACACCACCTTTGTGCCTATGGAGGTTACGGGACCTTTGTTAGGATTTAGAAACTGAAGACGACAATCAAGGAAGAATAGCAAAATTGGTGACTGAACGTTTTGTAATGGTCTGATTAAAATTATGCTAAAAACAATATGTTTTAACATTGAGCAATGAAAGACATAACATTTTCCAACCAAGTAGTCATTCACGTAACCAACTTATATCGGTCTTGTTAACAGTTTGCCTACACCCCTCCACAACATGTTTCTCTTGCTCTCGAGATAGAATTGCGCATTGGAGCCAAAAGTAAGCATGCATTCAACAACTATCTAAGCTCAGTCACTTCGAACTTGTAAACCCCAGTTCAAGAAAGGGGTGGGGAGAGAAGGTGGGTAGTAGTTTATAGTAGCCTCAACAATAATAATAATGTGCACGTTATGAGAGCTGACAATGTTGTAGATAGAGTTTCAAGCGTCTTATCGGATGTAGAACGGTCGTTACTACATTCACTCTAAGTAGCATGTTGTTCTATCTAATTCAACGAGTAAGCATATCAGACCTTATGACACATTACTGAGTAGTTTCTACATTTGCGATACACACAAATGCAAATGAGAAGCATTTAAAAGTGCGTTCGGATCAGAATGAGCTAGTATTTTGTTTGTAGAACCCGTTACCTTTTTGCTTTCTTGTTACACGCTATTCTTTACACCTGTTCTGTTCGTTGTACACATGAGCTACCTGTCTATTGTTTGAATCAATACACTCTTCGTCCTCGCGCGCTTTGGTTTCTGTTTGCACATGGTCATTGTTATCGGGAGTTAACTGTGACAACAGTCCATTTTAATACGATAGAGGAACTGAATTCACTGAACATTCTCTGTCATTCAAGAGAAACGCACTTCCAACATAAAACGGACTTAATGTGGTGGAACTTATCGCCAACGGTTACTGGATATTGTTGTGTAACATTGTCGATTCATTTCTTGGTTCCACTACATGTCGTGTTAGATACGGTCCTCCATCTAGTTGCACAATATAAAGTGGAGATCGTCAGGTTAGTAACTGTTTTAAGTTAGTTGAGACGCCTGTTAACCTCTCCCTCATTCATCCCAACATCGTTATGGGTTAATGTCTCCCCTTTCTTTTGCTCTGCGTGGTGTGTAGTATGGTTGAAGATACGACAATGAAGTTGGCGTCACCGAACTTACAAATCAGTAAGTCTGAAGTAATAACAGCTGTAAGAGTTGCTAATTAACCCTCCGTTTCTTTGTCGAGAGAAACGATGGTTCAAACGACGCATCGTCGTATTTTTGGTGAGGGGTGTATTTTTTCTTGCGACTAGAATTCAACTTGCCACTAGCCAAGTCACAATCAGTTCTTGCCCCTGCGATTTGGATGGGGTTTCGTGCGTTTTTAGTGTTGTGATCAAGCCCAGTCAACCAAAAAGCCGTCGTGGCCTTGTCTGCTGTCCAAACCGGAGGGCTGGTTTCCAATGCGGGAGACGGATGAACAAAATTTTGGATATACAGCTCGCCATGCATTGGACTTGGATGATATGTGCACAGCCTATGGAAGCGAAGGTTGTGGCAAATATCACGTGACTGGTCTGAGTAAATCACAGCCCTGTCATAGTTGCCGTAATTCCATTACGGATGTACCAGCCAATTAATTTTCAGGACTTAGGACTGTGTACCAAGTGCGGTCACTTGTACATACACATACGTACAGTGTGAATGGTTTGATTCGTAGGCAGTCGCACACGCGCACGCATAACCGGCATGCATGCCTGCATACCACAACTTAGCCTTGTTCATCGGTGCATGACTAACTGTAGTCTCAGACAGGCTGTTGTAGCTACGCCCACACGTGTGTTTGGGCTTATGAGACTGGAGGTCTAAGTGCGGTCGTAGCTGCTATGGTCGCTCGTTCGCTCGCACGCAATGCCAACAAGCAGGCAAGCCAGCAAGTTTGCCGCGCTACCTGCGCCGTTACTGCTGCGTCTTAGATAGAGGTTTGCATGTGCATGCTTCGGTTCTGACGTCACTCCAACCGTGTTCGAAGTGGCGTACAGTGACCCGTCTTTCCCTCTAAACCTGAAACTTTGTGCTCGGGCTTGAGGAGCGTTGAGGAATTTGATTCGAATCGCCCTAAATTTATCTCGGATGAGCTGTCACTTTTTCGTCTCTGGATTTAGATCTATTTTCTAAATTTACTAACCGTGTTACACTGCGACGGTTTGTACAACGCACTGAGACTGAATTTCACGTTGAGGTGAGTAATCTGACCGCTCACAATTTTTTAAAAATTTCTATCACTAATAATCCCAAGGGGTAGCTATGTCATTAGGTTGCAATTCATGATAATTCATAACAATTCGTGACAAGAGATTATTGACCATACCATTCATGTTATTGTTGCATGCTAAAATACGATATAATCATTACTATACCACCCCTGACCGGCGAGCAGTCGACTTTTATTCCCCGTATACGTTGTCTTCGTTTTACCATTTTGTCTAAACCATAATTTTCATATTTCTATGCCAATATGTTCATGCTTCAAAGGAGACTCAGAGTTAATGTTCATTTGTCTCTTCCATAAACCGCATGACCTTCGAAATAAAAATCAACACAATGTGGCGAGGAGTACTTAGTTCGAAAGGTTGACTGGACTGTGTAGGTAGTTAATAGTCTAACTTTAGGGTGAAGTTCTAAATTTCAATCATTTACAGACCAGTGGTTTAAAATGATCTACCTCACCATATGTGTCTACTTCCGTGGTCAATCATACCGAGAGCTAAACCAAGGTTTTCAGAAATCAGCGAGTCCTGTTCAGCGTTTTGCTCCATCTCTTATCCATGATGTTATGGCATGCGATGTCACACATGTAGCTTTAAGTACGCACATATGTTTGGCTCGGCACACTTACATTCCACACCATAGAATTAATTGGCGTCAATATGCGCGTTAGTTTGGTTTTCGTCAGATGTGTTGAACTCGAGTTCTCTTGTGGCCACATGTGGCTACGGGTACAGTGTTAATGATGCTGAACAATCGGTTAATTTCCCTTGCGCTTCGAGTGTTATTCGACCGTATCACTGAACAGGGACACTGGTGTGACACTGGGAATGCTTGCCCACTTGTGTACGAAGTGTTTCGATTTTGTTTTCAAGTGATTACCGATTATGTGTTCACTGAAACAACGAGGACGGCGCCAGGAATATTTGCTAATCTTTGGGTCCCCATTGATCTGCCTTTGTTTTTAAATACTGCAACTGATCACTTTATGCCTTGAAGGTTCGGCTAGGCATTAAAGATTGTATAAATGTTGTCCAATTTTTTCGATAATATTACTAAAATCGGCAAAAGAATTGCATTCAGAAGTTCAACAAGTTGGCCATTTGTACTTAGTTCCAACGTTCCCGTTAATAACTAATTTCTTGTTCCACTGCATCTGTTGATTCAGACTGAGGTTTTCTCCTCATTGCACTGCAATTCTTTCTCACAGAAAATAAATAAGCTGTGGCCTGATCTGACGAAAACAGTTTAGTTTAACTTTTCATGTGCGTTTACTGGCCTCTAAAACTCACCAACTCGAGATTCACAGGAACGGAAGTCGTCGGTTGCGTATGTGTGTGTGTGTGTGTGTACTCACTGTTTGTGAGTGGAATGTGATTAGAAACTCGATAAGCCTTATTTTATGGAAACCCTTGTGAATTATGCTAATATTGTCAGCCAGAAAATGGTTGGTGGTTGTGGGAACAGCGAGCTATCGCAGGATTAAACACGACTTCAGCTCGTTCACTGTAGTTCGCATTTCATGTCGCTGTTGCACTAGTAACAAAACGTAGACGCATTATGTTTCACATTGATTACTAACAGAGCCGATGAAACGGATCGTTTAGTACTCAGTGGAACTTGTATAACACAGTCAGATTTTATCAGGTACAACTATACGTTTATTCACTGAACAGCTGTTAACGAGACAATTAGTATGGATTTCGAGTTAAGTTTTCCCAAACAGAAGAATTTCGTTTTTCATAGAACAGAACGCATCGACATACCTTTATTTTTCATTCTATGTGTTATTGAACCGATTGTCTGATTGTACCCATTTTTCGTTCATTGATGTAAGACACTCTATTGGCTATTGAACCAGACTTCCGGAATAGTTCTGCACCTATCACTCACACAGTATGCTAGGCAGCACAACTCAATGACAACAGTAAGAAAATTTTTATTTAACCACAAACGTGCCTAACAAAAACATATTCTGTCAGATGGATCACTAAGTAGAGCTTTTTTCACTGTACACGTTCCGCCTGCGTACAATGTGAATAGGCTTTCCAGCTGGCTACCTATGCTACAATAGTATGTAGCGAATTACGCATGAAATCTTGGCTGAACCGAGTAACTGCTGATTTGGATAGGACGTCGGAATTGTTAATGGATCTCTCTTTCCGTATAAGGGCAATGTGGATGCACTCATGCCCCTACAGATGTGAAATTCTTTGATTCCTCTAGATTTCCCGTTTTGCCCTCGCACAGTTGAAGAGGATTATATGAATATGATAGTCGAGTGATTTGGGGGTCCATTTTTTAAAATTCCAGTTGGTGCTCTGACCAAGAGTATTCGCGGACATCTATAATGGTCTCTTTATCAAGGAGGAATTACGAGGTGACCGGGGAATGCTAATATTCGAAAACTCGCTAGTTCGACTGGTCCATAAAATATGAGGGGAATTAGAACATTACTTTGTCGTTGAACGATCAAGAACGATCAAGTCCTTAGAAATACTTTTGTACACGTAATGACAGACATGTGGGAAAACTTATTCAGACATTTCAAACCTTAGACATTAAATAGTATTCCACTAGGAATATTGTCCCTTATGTTAACAGTAGAGTATTCATTTCCATATATTACGGTATAGCGACTTCCTTTTTTGTACAAATATAGTCATTGTATTTTCTGGTACACACTATGAACAGTTATACCATTTGAGGCGTCAGCCTTGAAGAAAGATGTGTTTTGAATTTTGAATACTTCTAGGATATCACCCCGCCCGAAAAAAAACTTGCGTTTGCCGTGTTACTAAGACCTGCTTGCTTTCATTTAGTTGTGGTGTCAAGTGAAGTTGATTGTGTTTACTCCCTTCATTTATATAAGTACCTATTCACCAACCAATCTTACAACACTTATTTTTAGGAAGAACTGTCCCGTGTGGTAGTAATAATACTTTTTAGTATATGTAATAAATTTAGACGCAGTTAACTTCAGAGGTTTAGAATACTTCCGGATTGTATATAGCTAGTTGATAGGCATCAAGTGACACACAAGATCACGTGTGAGCTAAACTCTGCCAAACTGGTCATATGTAGGAAACGGTAGCAAACGTGTTAACATAGGTCTCAGCTGGATACTGTATGATTACTAATTGAGAATCGTTACTACTGAATTAATGATCGCTTCCACAAGGCAGTTATGTTTCTCAGGTATCCAAAACATCTGTCTTCATTCTGACTGTATTTTTATAACTCCGGCATGAATTTCAGACCACAATGGTTGCACCTTATTAACAATTACACTGGTAGATGCATTGTGTGAGTGCACCTGACACTGTTTGAGCCATCAAACTTGACCGTTTGTTACACCATGTGATGTGTTCTAATCATGGTGTGATCCTAAGTACTTGTTGTTGAGCATTTCTGTGACCAAAAAGATAACTGGCTAATTAGTCACTCATTGTGATAAACATGGAACTACTATTTTGCTAATGTCGAGATCTCTCACAATCGTCCACCAGAAAGAATCGAGGTCAACTAAAAAAATATACAATGACTAATTGTGATCATTAGTTAGCTGATAATTCGAGGACCAGAACGTTGTCAACAACAACTCCTCAGACTAACTTAAAAATCAGGGTTTATCGACGGTCGGTATTTAAATGTTGTCCACTATTGAATACAATTGATATTGTATGTGTAATCATATGGTACAGGCTCGATCGTGTGAACCACTTCTTTTCAGTAGTGGTCATCATTCTCGATTAGCCAAAAATCACAGAGTACGGTTATGAATCATCAAGGTGTAAGCTCAACGACCTTGGTAAATGAACATGTTGCATATTGATTCTCTATATATTATATCATTGTGTGTAAGTACGGGGACCGGAAGAATGCTAATCTAGTAATGTGAACTAAACGGTAAATAAACTAGAAATAGAATACGAAAACGGGAAAAGCTTAGAACAAAAACTTAACAACAAAAAAGTGAAAGAAAACCAGTTGTTTTACGCTATGTGTGGTCCTGAAATTTGTAGCGTTATTGGCTATATATATATATATATATATATATATAGCCAATAACACTACAAATTTCAGGACCGCACATAGCTCCAGCCTGGTCATTAGATTCACTCCAACCTCCACAACATGCGTAGTTCTTGTTTCGTTGATTGCCGTACATCACTGACTTATTTGGTGAGGGGAGGATATAGGAAGTTTTTAATTCTTGATCGATATGTCCACAAAATGCTGATTCAGATGAATCTATTTCTGATACTTCAAACTTGAAGTAACGACTGAACGTCACAGCGTGCATTCTATGATGATTTCTCATTTACAAAATATGTTCGACCTCCCAGGAGTTGGGATATGCAGCAGTGAATGAAAAAATGGTTTATGGCCATAAATCCATAGATTGTTACACAGGTAGCTCCTTGTTTTTGTGTTCCTGTTTCTGCGTTTGTCCGGAAAGTTGTATTGGACGGTTCATAGGTATACAGTACACGTGAATGGAATTGCACAAACTAATAATTGCTTAGAGCTGCTGAACTGTAATCATATCAGCACCAAAAATTGACCCATACTGAAATAATATTATTTTCAGATATGCACATTCACTTACCTGTAGGGGTGACCCGAGAAAGTATAAAACCAGCGCAGCAAGTTGTATGTCACATATGTGCTCATCAATTGTAATTGTAAAAGTCCGGCGGTGCAGCCGTGTCTACATTGTTCCAGTATGAACACACCTTGACCTTGAGGCGGTTATGTCGGCTTAGTAACCTGTCATGGATAGGAATTTACCTGAACTCCATAAATATTCTGATAATTTTTCATCCAGTGTCAACAGTTTGTTTATATTGGGACGACAGACTTGTGTGTCCATTTTCATATGTTCACAAATTATGAAAGTGAACATAGTGTGAGAGACTGCAGGTTGGAAGAGTTCACAAAATTATCTTGAAAGGTGCAATTCCGCAATTTGTGTACAGAGTGAAATTATGTCATTAAGGTCTTTAGGTCTCGCCCGCAAATTGACATGAGTAGTCTGGTGTAGCTGAGCACAAGTTTGGTAATGATAAACATAGGTGTTTCCACACGTCGAATGTTCAGTTCAGATATCCCACGATCTTCCTCCTAAATAGTGATGCACTTGTCAACTTACGGAAACCTAACTTAAATCACCATAACTGTGGGTTTTCGGTAGCCTTGACGCGTTCCAGTTAGCAACATGAGTGAGGTGAAAGTTAATGATAGCGCTCACCGATGCGTTCACAATGAATTGCTTCCCGAGTTGTCTAGTTGGACGATTTCAGATGGTGTGTTTCTGCTGTCTGGGTGATACATTCGAAACTTGACGATTTTCTGGAGTCATCGACTATAAAACAGATTTGATAAGAAGATAGAAAATCACTCTATTTAATAGATCAGTTGATTAAGTTTGACCTTGCAACGTGTTTGATGGTGACAAGTACGAAGTCACAGTTGAATATTTCGCACCGATGGGTGTATCCGTAATGTTATTAACACACTTCTGATGTGAATGACCTCGTTAATATCAGTTTTAAAACTGTAATTTTAGTTACCAGGACTGTTCCTGCTCAGCTCATGAGTGTACTCCAACTGAAGCATACTCACATTTTCAGCTTTAATTCCTAGATCGGTCTGAATTGACACTAACAATGGGCGATGTGCCGATAGAAGAGAAGCGTTTTTATGTTAGGCACATTTAACACGTCCATGGATTACTTCAAAATTCATAACCATCATGCTTCGATCACGGTGGTTTAGTAGTTTTTATCCGTGGTACATAAATATGCCCCGGATACCTTAAAAAGCACAGACGATCTCGTCTATTGCAGTTTTGTTTTTTCCGAGGACACCTAAAATCACGGCTGCGATCGAAATTGATCTGAACTTTCGCGGTTCACATAACCATCTGCCGACCCATTCGCACTAACTTCATGGTGACCTGCTTTTGGGACATCGGTGGGTATAACTCATCGGACGTCAGGTGGTTATGCCGGTAGGCCGGTGGCTAGAGTAAGCAACGGGTTGCTGTCTGGTTTGGCACTGGGATGATCATCTCTTCTGCCTGACGACTTTATTCGTTAAAGAAACTGGGAAAACTAATTCCCTTGCTCACAAGGTTTTGGTCTTCAATGACTTCTCCACTGGTATTCTTTGCAACGATTGTTCGCAATTCGGTCACAGTCGGATTAATGGTTTCCGCACCATCAAAGCTTGTCTATGAATGCCGATAGAACAACTAAGGTGTCATCTTGCCCACCATCAGATGGTGTGATGAGTGTCAGTCAAGTGTAGACTAAGACCACTCTGTGCCCAGCTGTGCAAATATTCACCCATTCCGATTCAGTCCTAGTAAAGTTTGATCCATTCTGTAGCTGTTCTCGACACATACCTGGCATTCTATCATATATTACGTTTATGGATAGTTCAACGAAGTAACTAGTCTCTCACGTGATTTGTGATTGGGTGTACTTTAATTTATTGCACATTTTTGAATGCACGATATCATGTTCAATTATGTGTATGGCCACATCCGACAGAAAATGTCGTGAGTATTCTACTGATACTCGTTTCAGTGTTGTATGGTTACCCGTTTTTTGTGAGTAATCCGGGCAGTTTTCGAAACGATGACTTAGTTGTTTCGATTGTTCCAATGTTAATGCGAAATCAGTTATTTGAGGTTTACTCCCACCTGGAAAGTTTCTTCGTCAGGTTGTGAGTGCCAGCGTTAGTTAATGCACCTTACTGTCCCTTTGTCGCTTGGTTTTATTCATGTTCCATCTCACAACAGCTGAATACGAAGCGCACGATCGCGGTTGTGCCTGCCTTAGTTTGAACAGACAGACAGTGCGATTCAGTTCATACGTTAACTTTTGTGCTGTAAGAGATAGCGGAATGCTAATTAGAAGCGGAAAACATAACCTTCAACTTATATTATGTCTTTATTGATGTTATTTTGATTAGGTTGCTAAACAACTCATCCTCATTGGTGTATCCTACACGATCTAAGTTTTTTCGACTCTAATTCCACATACATCTGAGATCGGTTGACGTGTACGGCAACCGTCAATGACAATTCTCTCTCTGTTTAACTTGTCGTTGTCCATATATTCTGATGTTGACTTTAGTTCCAATTTAGCTAGGAACCAAACAAACAGAGGATGAAATGTTGTCTGTTTGCTTATCCAGAAATGTACCGTATGCATTCAGCTTTACGGGCAGTATTCATTAGGAGAGACATCTAAACACTTGGGTCTGTATTTTTTGTGCAAGAACTGTGTAAACATACATGCGCACAGGCAAATTCATGGATTTAGGCCAGTTTCACGGTGGCCCATTAGCCATGGTCTGTGTGTACGTGTGCGTGGGTGCGCAATGGTTTACATGTTGGCCGTAAACAAACGTATTGTGGTAACGTTTATCAGCGGACTCGTGTGAATGGAGGTGTTTGTGTCTGAATGAAGTATACACTAAGGTGTATGAAAGTGTTCGATACTATTCGCTGGTAACCACAATGGCCACTAATCAAGCGACTCGGAATTCGAGCTTGAGTTACCACGGCCACCATCATTACAGCAGCCTGGTGATGCTAACCCACACGTGTCCTAGTGAGTCGACCTTGTGTTGTAAAAACGGGGGCTTGTTTAACATCGCAGATTTCGAAGCAGAAATTATTGTCTCATAGCGTTTGATTAAACTAACTAGGTCAATTTAACACACAAAATATTTCAACCCTGGTGAAAATGAGTCGTCGTTTTGAAAACTGCCTAGATTACTGACAAAAACTGGTAGTCATTCATGCACTTACCGACTGTGGTTGTTACTACTCAAGCCGTTGTCCATCAGATTGGTTTTTCTTTGTAGCCATTGGCTACAACGCACGCTAAGGTAACTTTGTGATGTTACACAGTTTATCAGATGGAGATGTTTACCATCCATCACTCAGTGAAACAGGATATCCCTCTTTTCTCCGTTAACGGAACCGATCATAGGCGCAGTGATAACTTTCTACCCCGATCATTTTCGTACGTTATCATCTTTTGACAATCGTTGTATGCGGAACATTGTCTCCGCGGTGATGACAGCTCTACATGGGAGGTGTGGCGGTGCGGTTCGAGACCAATTGGCCTCTCTTCCCGCGAAGTAATTTCACATCATTTGTTTAGGTAGCTCGGACACGTCTTACGCATGCTTACCCAGAGCCTTTATTTTAGGCCCAGTTTACACTCACTAGGTACGGCTAGAAAATTCACATGGTATTCATCCCTAGGACTTGACTTAAGGACATGAAGTTTAGTTTCCGTTGCCTGCACCTGGCTGCTCGGTTGAGCACATATGTGCCGCGAGGCAGTGAAAGCTGTCTTGCGGATGACGCCTTACTTTCATTTGCGACTCGGTTGTTTGTTTGTAAGATGTAGGCATCTTGGTATTGTATGTTTGAATATAGACGTAGCTAATTTCGGTAGTTAGGTCCCTCCCCCCTCCCCTTCTTTTTTCCTTCCCTCTTCCTATACAGAGCTTGCCTTTTTCGTCTTCGTGGTTATGTAGAAGTTAAACATCAGTATGAGCCACTGATGTATTGCTGTCTGTGATGATGATGGCCACAAGTCTTGGCTAGCGGTGAAAAAGTTACTACGCTGATTCTCGTAGCCAACTTTAGTTGTTATTGTACACGCTCTTCCTGTAATGAAAATGATAAATGACAAAAATCTTGTATAAACAATGACAGTACTCAATTTCCTTGGTGCATTAAACGGATAAGGTGATTCTTCTCTGTTATCATTACACCTGTTCAACGTTTTATCTTTCTCTCCATCCGTTTATTCTTTTCCAAACTGTTTTCCCTTGGTCTTTACAGTAGTCATAATAATATTCTGAAGATGACAAGTTACATTTTTCTGCCCACAACACCGGGCCATGAAACCTTGATTTCTGTTCACACATCAGCGAATTGGTTACTTGAATATCGCTGGGACATTGTGTCCGTAAGAGGCAAGTTGTTTCAAACTCTTGACATTGCAGTTATAGTTAGTTTGATCTATCCACCCTCAAAAGTACGCATTCATATTTGGTGATCTGTTCAAATTGAGGCGATTCTCACAACGCAAAGTTTCTTCGACATGCCTTCGTGATGTGCCTGTTTTTTCCCGATGTAGATTCCGATTCACTAGCCCGATATTTGGGCCTGTTGAGAACCCAGTACTCTACAGAACTTGATTAACAGGTGTGTCCATCTGAGCTATGTTATCTCATGCGTTGTTTTCAGTCAATTTACAAATGTGCGTTGAAACCTCGTTTCTGGTGACTTCCAGTCGTTTGTTAGACGTTTCTCTTTCACACAGTGCACTTGTTCTGTATCAGTTCTATACCGAGAAAGCTTGGTTTGATTTTAAAGTAAAGTCGACCAATGACCCACTCTTTAGCGAGTGATGGTTTGTCAGAAGGAATGTGTGCTTTCAGCGGCTGATTTTAATGCGCGAGTCGAATTCGGAACATTCTGGTCCAAATTTTTAACCACTGATACTGGAGCCAGACTGAGTTGAGCGGTGACCCGGTTGATGGACCGACGGCATGTGAACGTGCCAGTTCGTGCGCAGACGGTCCGGAAAATCGTCTATTTGTCACTTGACCAGCATAGTGTTAGCCTCGCCTTTGGCCTACTTACTGGACATCATGACAACCTGTCCAGCCCACCTACCAGCTGAGTCACTCATGTTTTGTTGGATTGAGACGTGTGGCGCGCTACATCAATGCTCTGGCGGCCTAAACGCACGTAACCTGACTAAGTCAAATGTGGTGGGACAAGTTAAACCAAGCCGGAAAACAGTCGATGTAGCTAGTTTTCGAACTCGTGGCCATATTCTGTAACCAGTGCTGTTATCACGGTTGTGTCTCAAGCTTCGTTTCCATTATAGAGCGTGGCATATTTTATTTCGGAATGTTAACTTATAATTTCTATGCTTTGCTGTGCGTCAGTGAAACGATGCAATTCTTTCTACGGAACTTTCGAATAAGTTACTAACTCGGTGAGAAAAAAAACCTCCGAGTTGTGGCTTTGTAAATTATAAACATATGGTCACAACTTTCGCATTCAGCTGATATGCGCAGCTAGCCTCTTTCGAAAAGAAGCACCTGATTCAGGTTTTTCCTCCTGTTTACACGCGACCTTGCCACGTCCAGGATTCGAACTCTGGCTCTCGTTCTCATGAGGCAGCTGTGTTGACCACCAACTCATCGAACTCACTCTAGGCGCAACTTGATTATCATACTTGAGGAGGTACCTCGTGATTGGTGCTTATAAACAGTAATTCCTGTTTTCAGAAATGGGGCTCGAAATATGTGACAACCAACAGAGGCATCAGTCCAGTGTCTGTTGTGTCCAAGTTACTCGCTGGCCTTATATTACGTCGGCTTACTAAATCCAAAGGAAATCAGATGCATGAAGATCATGCAGAACTCCGGGGCGGTCGTGGGTACGTTGATCAGATTTTTACTTTGCGACAGATTTTGGAGCATCCGACGATCGTGATCTTTCTAGACCTAAAGGTTACTTTCGATTCGGTTGTACGTAACGGCCTCTGGAAAAGCTTTCTTCGCAAGGGAGTAACATACAAATACTTGGATCGGTTGAGTTCATTGTATACTCGCTCCACAAGCAGGGTGAGAGTTTATGGACAACTGTCTTGGGTGCTTATCACTTCGAGTAGTGCTCGTCAAGGATTTGCGGATTCCCTCTTCCATTCCAGTTTTGTCATGGACAACATTCTGGGAGGCTCGCTTGAAGAACGCACTAGGCTTAATGTTAGCTTCTTCCTGGCACTAAGTTGACCGACATGATGTATGCGGATGATATTGTCTTAATTAACCTCTCTGCTGCAGATCACGCACGGAGAGGTACCTGAGTGAACTAGTTTGTATGGAATGCGCTTCACCCTTCAAAGTGCAGAGTGCGTCTTCACGACTGGGACATTCTCACTCCTACCTTCCTCATTGCCAGGAATCTACTTGACACTGTTGACATCTTCACATAAGTTGGTCGCGCTATCTTGTAAAACTCGTAGGATTGCTAATGAGATATCAATGAGGATAGCAAATTCACGAGTTAGTTACTTTGCCAATCTGCGTTATCTGTGGCGTCGAGAAGATGTTTGGTTGTCGCTAGAAGCAAGGATACATAATGTTTGTGTATGTTCTGTTTTGCTCTATGGTTCGGAAACGTGGCTTGTTCACATCGGGGATTTAAGCAGACTTGATGTATTTGACCATCATTGTTTCTGCTAATTAGGCGAGATTAGGTGGAGTGATCGCATGAGCAACAAGGCCGTTCGTCCGCGCGTATTCCGGAACGCTTGGGATGAGCGGTAAATTGATCAACTAATCACGCTGCACAGCCTACGATGGTTGGGTCAGATGCCCCGTGTGCCAGGTGGGCGTTTGCCGTACCGGGCATTATATAGTGATACCACCAAACAGTTGGATAAAATCATGTGGTGGTCATGCCCAAACGTGGTGACTGAATATGGATATCCTTCTGACTGTTCCATTGAGTAAAGTGTGTGTGTCGCCTACTTGGCTGGGGTTCTCGTGTTCACTCGAATCGCTGGTTAGATAGGTTATTGGAGATGGTGGTGTGCCGTAGTCCGTGACGTACTTGCGTCCATATCATTTTTAGTTCTTCTGCTTAGTCTTTTTGTTCTCCTATTTCCAATCTTTTTATTATGGTTTTCCTCTTCAAGGATGTTCTACGTCACTGTTGAAGTGAGGGGCATCTCCAACCCCACTACCTTTTGGTCAAGTTCATGGATGTTATGATAGTGATGATGGCGCATGTGGAGGTTTCTTAGACTACTGATATAACGAGCGCCAGGAAATTTACACATTGCAAGGTAATTGTGTTTCAGCCTATGATCAACCTGAAAATATTAGTTTGTCCTTCCTGGTCACTCCTTCATTTGTTCGATCTACAAGGGTTCACTGCGAGAATACGGATTAATAATACAGTCCGCCTGGAATTAGTTGACGTGTAACGATGAGGATGGTTTGATCGGCCAGTGCGGTTTTGACATGAGGTTAAGTAGTCTTACAATGGGAGCGATAAGCTTTTCATGACGAATTTCTAACTGTTGCTCTGTTCATTTATGGTCACATTGTTTGCGTTATTTGGAAGGTGGTGTCCACTCAATCAGAGCATTGCTAAGTAGGGCGGGTCCCGTGTGAATCGATTATTTTAAGAGTCAGTGGTATTGGCTAAAGATCATTTAGGTTAACGATGACGAAATGTGAGTGCAATCGGGCAGCAGCAGTAGCACATTTCTTTCATGGCCAGCTCATGGAACCTAAGCGATAGTAACTGACCCCGACCACCTGTTTTATTCATGTGTATGCATGTGTTGTCTGCACGGGCTGAGTGCCGAAAAACCGCCCTATCCACATTTTCCCCCAATTTATATATATATATATATATATATATATATATATATATATATAGCTTGCTAATATGAAAGTTTCCTGCTTTTTAGACTATCTACATTATTTGCGTAGACAATCTCGCAGTCAGTGATTGATAGCTTTACCGTCTGTTGTTGGACAGCCGGCCATTTCTGGTAGTGTTTGACGATGCACCATGACCTGCCAATCCGTTGACCTGTACGGATACTGCACACAAATATTGGACGGCATTCTGTTTGATTAACAGTTTGAGAATGTAGTGAATATGTTAATCTGTCATCACTGTGATATATGAGGCCGCTTGTACGAGAAATGGTCAAGTAACCCATGCGTAGACAAGTTTCATCGCATAATTCAGAGATTCATCTTGGAACGTTAACCCTGAAACTCAGTGAAAAATCATTTTGTAACTTAAGCATTTAGTGATCAATTGGTAGCTGTGTGCATCTGTGCTTATATATGCTACAACAACCAGCGCTCACTTATACAGGACAGTAGTTTTTAATGAGCTTAAGTAGTCGTCTATCTTGCAATAGTTTAAGTTGGTCTTCAGAATAAGATTGAGCTGCACGTTTGAATTTGATTGCTGATAAGTAGTAGGGTTTTTGCAGTTCGATGTCACAATTCGCAACTGATTGCAGCTTTCGCATTTCCATAGCCATATCCTTTCAAAAAAGCACTATTCTCGAGTATTGTTTTCGGTAGGCTAGTCATTAGTGCATACCCTTGACACAGCCTATGAAGATGAACACTGGGAATGTTTTTAAGCAGTCAGTGACTTATGTGAGTAAATTCATACAGATTGTTTGGTCAAACATCATCGTTGTTCAGCGGTTAAGTCATATCGGTCGTTACTCAGAGATTTAGATTGTATGGGTTTGAACCTCATTCACATGTGATCAGGAATTTTGTATTTTATTCACCTTCTGGCAGCCTGTTTTCAAAATATGTTTCTTAGTTCATGTTTCACCCTCGTTAGATCAAGATTTGAGCTCTTAACCTCCAGTTTTTAAAACAGACCAGCTGAGCAGTTCATCATCATATGAATGCTTGCATCAAACGCACACAGTGTTCTTGGCATTGCAGTAAAAATTCTCGATTACTCACCAGTAACCGAGTAAATGGTCACTAGGTTTAAATGAAACTGGTAGCTCCAATTTGTCTACGAGGTCTTGATCGCGAGCTTACCGATTAGCCTCAACAGAACATTTACAGTCTTCCAGTTTGAGGGAATCGAATAGTCTGACCGTTATTCGTCATCGAAAGTTTTGATGTGATTATGCGGTTAACATGTGAATGGATGCTTGTACACTCTGATGTCGAATATATATAATGCCGGTTGTAGCCATATGATGTGCCATGGATATTTCCTGTTTGAGCTTGGCCGATTGCCCCACTTCAGTTGAACGCGAACACGTGGCGGCGTGACTGCATATCCTATGTCCTATAGTCTAGTGTTGACACTGAATCGATTGCAAATTATTGTGCCCTTCTTAGATCAAGATCATTAGATTACATGATATGCAGTCAAGATCCATATATGACTGGCTTACTCTTAGTTTCTATGGTTCAGCACGGGCAAAAACTTATTGAATAGTTTTTATGACAGCAACTCAATCAAGTTGATCGTGCGCATTCTAGTGCAGTTAACAGAGCTTTATTAAAAAGGTATTCCAATTTACATGCATTGTTTGGTCGCACGGAAATCCATTCTGAATCGATTTCAGTCGAGTGCACTGGACAAAATGACACACATGTACTATATACTTATTAGCTAACAGTTGCAGTGTGACTTTACGAAAGTCGTGTCGTTCTGATAGATCTTGGATTGTTACACGGTTAGCGGCATCTTATTCCAGGTTAGTTTATCATGGTGACCGGAGTCGAAGGACACCTCTGCTGAAAAATGGCCATAACTGGCTTGCACTGAATCACTCCCAGAGCAATTCACATACTCCATATCCAGCGTAAGCCTCAAGGGAGAAGACCGTGAGTCGTGCTCGTTAGCTAGATCACACGCTATAGTGTAAGTGAAACTTTTATATCTGGGACACAAATAGAACAAAAGGACTCCAATGATCACGTCGAGCCTCGGAGAATTCAAACTGAATCTTTAGACTGTTGTGTACCAACAAAGCTGAAGATGGGAAAATGCAGTAGATCCCCGTGATTCAAGTTTCTGTAAAGAAGAGGGAGTGTTTTATCTGGTCAACGGAGTCTTTGGTTGACACTACTCAAAACTGGGGCATCGATATCTTGGTTTTCAGTCGGATCAACCGAAAACCTCTGTCGTCAGATAAACCACTCGCTCTCCAAATCTTCGCTGAAAGATTCTGTCCGTCTTTATATTACCATCATCTTGATCACTGCCTAGTTTCTTTTTGGTGAAATCTTGGGAATTCATATTATTTCAGATTGAACACAACCCAGAATTCATCATATCCTTCGTATTCAAATAAACCACTCGGTTTGTTTATTTCGGAATGAAGCGCTGGACTCAAATTTCGCTCTAATAAAGACTGGTCATTGATGCTTATCCTCGTCCGGATCAGATTAGCGCTCCAGCTTTTTTGTTTGTATGACTTGCGTGTTTGCTACGGCGCCAGTAACCCCATAGTAGGTATAATGAAATGATCGTATCCAAACTCTCATCTGCAACTTTTATTGCATTTGCCTGTGCCCACCTTATCCTAACTTTGCGTGTTATTCTTCTCTGAAGTGACATTAATTACAACTTGGAATTAACCGTCCGATCGATTTCAAAGCACGCTTTTCCCGCCTTCTAAAACTGTCTGCTTTGAGCCAAACGTTATCTCCCGTCCAGCAAACATTCGTAGTCAGTTTCACGCTTCATATTCAAACTCACCTCGATCATTAATCATGTATCCGTTACTCAATAAGTTACACTTATGAAAGTGAACATAATCAGTTGTCCTTTAGGACAAAGACCCTTTCTTGGTTTCCTTGTCCAGTTTAACCATTTTCTGGATTCATCTTTGTTTTTGGTGATGTTTGTAAGTGGCGTTTCCAAAGTTCTGAGCATGATACACATAATGACGCATCACGTGAATCAAGCAACACTTCATATCGTTCGCGCGGTTGTTCGACATCTTTCAACCGAAGGTCTTTTAAACTATCCTCTGCACTTGATTTTTTCCCTATTTGAAAAAAACGTCTTTCTTCCAAGCGTCACTTTAAATTCGGAACTAATCATGGAGACCTAGCCTGCTAAGAGTGGCTAACTTAGTCCTTCCTGATAAATTACCATCGTTGGCATTGGAACCGTTTGAACTAGGGCACTGTCATTAAGACTCAGTTTTACTTCAAGTTTCTCTCTTGTGTTACTGAGATACGCAACCGCCTGAACTAATCAGCGTAATGAACATACGTAACTGTCATCTTGTACGACACATCCAAAATGAACACTGGAACGAATCTTTACTGCTCGAAGCCGTGCGATTCACTACCAGTCATTTTGTGATTGAATTATCTGTTGATATTTGATTAAAATATCTTAGACTAAAGCACCGAGCGATTGCCTCTGCATTTCATTTTCTATCAATGAAGCCATAAATTAGTTCAACTCTTTCTGTTCGTCAGTTTCATCTCTGTGGTGTAAAATTAGGCGTTCAGACCTGTTGTGAAAATTCGAATGCATTCAACTTAATACGCCGCTGACCAATTTAGAATCGCTATTTAGATTACATGACAATAAGAGACATTGGAGTTTAGCGCTTACTGGAACACGATAAAATTGTCATCCTAATAGCCGATATGTTTGCTACCTTCTGCACACCCACTCGCCGTTTTTGATTTCGTTTCTCTTCTACATAACCGATGGATTTACTGAAAGCTATCTCCACCAACCGTCCTGAATCGCTTTCTGCAAGCCTCCTTACCCGGCCCAGCCCAGCGTTTGATTAGCTAATATGAATGACTATCCATCTTTCACACATTCAGCATACGTCGCTGAATTTCTCGTGGCGGGCTATTTTAAGTGTTCACTCACCATTTCATCTCCATGACGTGAACAGTCTCCTTCTATGTGGGGCACCTATGATATGTGAATTGCATCTCGTTGAGGGTCAGGCTGCGTGTGTATTCGGCGACCGTGAGATCAGTATAACTCAACATCCGTAAAACGTAACCACACAGATTCGAAGACAGATCACCTTAGTTAACTGATGATGGCGTCCACTTATGCGTGTTGGGTGACACCAGCGGGTTAGAAATGATGAGAGGAGAAAGCGGATATTATGTGGCTGCAGTTAAGCCGGTTTACTCATTCAGGCTAGACGGGCCGTGCAATTTGAATGTCAACTACCCCTTTACGTACCACAGCTGACGTTCTCCAGGTGCACGATGAACAAAGGACGACTTGGCACAAAATACAGGAAGGCGTTTATTGATAGGTCATTCAGTGTAGATTGTGCTCGCTTCTCGGATTGAATCTGGCTACTTAGAGCCGGTGGGTGGAGATGGTCGCCAATCGGGTTTAATAATGTTGACGTTCTTTGCTTGTTTTATTTGTGAAATTGGTGCATTTGTTGAAGCGGCGAACTGAGCGATGAAATACAGCTGGCTGTCTTGTAGGTACTGGCTTAATTCCACATACATTTGGTTGTTTGCAAATTGTACCCATCTTGATAGTAATTGTTTGAGTTTATATGTATGATCTCTATGTACTCTGTTTCGTTCTGTTCTTCTCTTTTATGTTTAAACTAACATTTGTAGTCTGATGTCACCGAATAGCGTTAAATATGCACTGCAAATATCTGACAAAATTTGTGTTCGTTTATATTTTTTTACGAACACGTTTGTCGTTCATTTGCATATTCGGCTATTCTCTTTCCAATGGGAAACTATGTAGCCAACAACTTCGCCTTGAATCTGGCCTGACTGACAAGCATGTCATTTCGTTTTTTGTAAATCTAATTACTTTATCTTCCACAAACTTTAATGACTATGGTCAAACCGAATTTAGTTTGTACAGCCGGTGCCTTCGATACTGATTTCATCCTTTGGAAATGATTTGCTTCAAGAATAAAAACACGATCAATACTATTGCTTGATTCACTTTCCTAATCAGTCTTCATGCTCCGCACCTTCAAACAACTGGTTGGTTGTATGTGAGCTACCTGTTGTCAGGCCGATCAAATAAGAAGGGTATGGACAGTTGAGATTCGAGCCAAGGAGTTTGTAATGAGTAGTCGGCGTCATTACTACCGAACAGTTCAGAGCTTAGCACAACCAAAAGTTATTGAAGCTACTTATTATAATCAATAGGTCTGCCGAGATCTATAGATCTTTTTCCCAATCGAATCAGCAATGTTATTCAGTATAAACAGACGAACTAGTTATCCGAAGAACAGACGATCAATCGCCCCCTGATTCGTCTTTCACGTAATAACTTTTGAAAGAGCTTCATGCGACCTTAACTGCAATAGACAGAAGGATGCTATTCTAGGCAGATTTCTTTGAAACGCTTTTCCTAACTCGGAACTATTCTTTTGCCATCTTCACATGTACAGAGTAGTTGTAATGTGGGTGTGGGACTAATACTGTTTGTGACATGCTTGTCTGCATTATATGGTTTAATATCAGCTGTCTGTTTGTAATTTGGGGGTGCCCAAATGTGAACCAGATGCTTTACCGTGATTTCACCCTTGGGATTGCCTTCAATTTCACCACGTGTAAATGAAAACCATATGTCCCATACAGTATTGATGGCTACGAAAATTGATTTCAACGAGTTCATGATGCAACTGTGTTCAGCGGTACTCATCAGCTCGCTGATATTATGTATGTAGTACACGACATATTAGACACCCTTGATGATTGAAATATCACCCTGTTGCATGCATCTTACACCATATTGATGTAAAAGACTTCCTCGAGACTGACTGAATCACGTGCCTACACTCTTTCTTCGTAGTGTAAGTTTGGATACCGTGGGAAGTTTTGTTGCCCAATGGTGCTATGTGACACTTGACAATGGCGTTGGGGAACGAATCTCGTATTTTACTAAATCCCAGTTGGTTTCTGAAAACTTGACATCGAGCTATCGTTAGCTGGCAGGGTCTATCACTGGATTTTGCGCACATGCTTAGCGTGTGTATGGCAGCAAAACTTGGTCGCCACAAGTCTGTAATCGTTTTGTAAGATGTCTGTTTATGGTTATCCTGTCTGCGGCGCGTTGTCCGCGTGTGATGACAACACCACTTCATGAAGTCTGGTGACGTGCGATGACGTATGTTGAGAACAGATATTCTCCTTTTACGCAAACTGGTTTCACCCAATTTATTAGGGCGATTTGGGATCGTCCCACGCATGTCTGTTTAGTTTCTACCATGTCATGCTTTGTTTGTGCTCCCCGGCTGACTTGGATAAAAACGGTAGGATGGGTAGCCCACAATTTGACAGAGGTGTGGAAAAAATAAGTATCAGGTTTAACGTCTAATTTCTCCCATGATCTCCTGACTGGAAACCTGCGGATATTAAGTTTTATTAGCTAGAAACACTCATGTTTAAGGCTCAAAGTCGAAACAGCTGAAGTGACTTATATTATGCATACGGTAACGAATATCGTTACGGTATGGACCACTAGTTTACACATTTTTAAGAAAAAATCCAAGAAAGCCGATACCGCACGTAATACGAAACAGGGAAAAGCCTTTTGTCGTCATTTTACACCTTCTACTTTATAGGGTCTTTTATTTTTTTCCTCTACGTTTTACACTGCATGTTTCACGGTTCTCTGTCTATCCTCTGATTTATGCATGTTTTGCATTCATAACTGGAACATGGTATAATTATATATGCATCACTGGTCTTATGACTTGCGTTTAGCCATGCCATAAATAAACTCTTTTCCGAAGGTCCCAGATAGCTCCACTAATGAAAAAGACAAACGGTCTTTATGACATGCTTCGATAGCCTCACCAACACGTCGTGCTACACCTTCAATAGATTTACTGATACAGAAGATAAGGACCACCAAGGTCATTTCGGAGCTCTCGTTGCTTTAACCGGCAACCAAAATAGTATCTGCTGTTTTTGTTGTCAGGATATAGAGAAAGGGCTGAATGTTGCCTCTCAATTTAAACTATTTGGTCATCTTTTTACGACAGGTCTTGATGTTGCCTTTTACTTGTCTCAGTTTCTCAGAGCATGAAATACGACGCCAAGATCTTTCATTACATTTCTTTAAGAATGCTTCGGTTCCACTTGACTTATTTGCTGTACTCATTCAAGCGAATCGTTTGCCATAAAGGCATCGAATCTTCCCCGCCTAGAACAGTGAAATGCATTAGCTCTTTAATTATTAGTTGGCTACTTCTTCTCCACACTCGAGACATGCCGTCACGATAGCATAAAGTGAACTGTTATTTAGCAGTTCAACTAGTTTGATTCATTCTGATGCGCAATAGTGAGAGCCTTGTAGTTGAACCTAGCCCTGCTTTATAGAAGTGAATCATTTCTTGTGCGCCTACCTCTTGTGCCCTACTGCTCGACTGTCTGTGCAGCTTGTCCATAAAAACCGAAAACTTACACATTTTATATAGTGTCATACTAGAAGTCGACAACTCCGTTGTCGTTGATCAAAGAATCGATCGGTGTACTCGACTAATAAACTTTATGCAACACCTACAGTCCCGATATCTTTCATATAGCCTAGTTCGCGTTTATACGGTCTTTCTACATATCATCTGGATCGTCACAATCTTCACATTCCATTAAGCAGAACTGATTTCATTTGGTCATAATCGATCGTCAGCTGTGACAAAGTTACTGACATCTGAGTTGTCCATCCATCCGGGTGCGAATAGTGTATACGGTGGTTATTGTTAGTGCTGCTACGCGTCGGTATAGGCCAAGTAGTCCGGATACTGAATTGTGTGGTCAGTGCACACTGAGGATTTCAAATTTGTGTGCCTTATGTGTCATACGACTGTCAAAAGTGTCACTCACCTTGTTCTTTTAACTTTTGCGTTGATGGGAGGGGTTGATCATATTTTCAAGTGCACAAATTTGCTTTTCCCAACTGCTCGATCTTGTGCAATCAGGCGGTACTCCTTCTACTAGTTTTAGTCACGTGTTGGAGTGTACATATTTCTATACGATTGCATTACAACAATCTAAGTATTAAGAACAAGAGGTTACTTTGACCATCAAAAACGACCGTTTCTGGCTGTCGTTACCTCCAAAAATGAGGCCATTTGTTATTGGATAAGTCAATTTCGTGAAACTCCTTACTGGGTCTGACATAACCCGTAGCAAAACTACACCATCTAGTACAATGAAGTTGAAAGCCGTTTCACATCGATAGGACTAATTGTGTGTACGACGAACAGTCGGTCGGCTGAAACTTACTTACATACTATCATAGCTTATTTGTGATTGCCTTACGATCCTACAGGCAGACATATCAGTTCGTATTACGCTGGTTAGTGGGATCGTTTATGTAAATGGTTTACCAACTTACAAGTGGTTGCTGTCGTCGATGTGAGTTAGAGATATAGAGCCTCAAACTCCGGTTAACTCGGTTTATCTTGTAAAGGTAAACCACCTAACTTACACGTCACTTCACGTGTTGCAGGGATCCAAGTGTTTTAGATTATAAAAGTCGAAAACCTTATCGGGATCTGCTACAAAACCTTTGCTGCCAACATTGTCCGATCTGATTGAACATATACTACTCGATGCCAATGCCCCGGGCTTACCGGTGTAACCTAGTATGGGGTTTTGTCATCTTACAGCGGATCACTACCGCTGCCAGAACCAGTTCATGTTGATTGCATTGTGTATTTTTATCCCATTTTGCACTGTACTCTGTGAAGCGGTGACTTTTATGACGAGTTCGTACGAGAATAAACTATATTCATGGATAGGTTACTCAGGCAAACGGCGTTGAGAGGCGAGCTTGAATGTCGATCACGATCCGTGTCCTTTTTAAACCACGAGTAGGCAACGCATTTGTGTGTTCTGCTAAATCACACCTCGCCTCCCATGTGCATGTGTACTTCGTGTCCTACATCATCTGGTACTGAGTCGTTGGGTTCTGCGACATTGCACCACATCAAGCGTGTGTCTTTGTGATGAATCAAGTGAGCTGAGATGGATGCTACCATTTAATTGAATGTCTACAGAAGCACGTCATGTTAGATCACAGAAAAAATTAACTTTCTTAATGGACAAACCGCAACACTGGATTGACATTCCCTAAAAGATTTGTCAAATCACTGGGTGGCTATCACGATACCTTACAAACGGAGGAGACGACGTGGACAGTAGGCGGCGAACTAGAGAGAAGTATTACACGAAGGAATGGTCGGCGTTTACAACGATGAAACGGCGAAGTCGTCCCTGTCAGCTGCATCGCTGTCACCACTTATTGGTTTGCTGGGGTTGAATCGCGCCCCTATCAATTGAAGCTACTGAATAGGAATGCATGTTTTGTTTATTCTGTGTCCCGATGCTAGTGCAAGCGCACACACAACAGTAGCTGTTGTAGGCTGTGCGATCCCGAGCTTGGTTTCTGCAGCGGCGAACGGAACTGGTCTGGAACTAAGTCTCCAAAAAGTGTTTGGGCGTCACTCTAGCCGGTTCAATCTTGTTGAACCCTACCAAGATTGGTTAGACTGCACTGCTAACGAAATCTGTAACCCTGAAAGCCAACGCTACCTGGAGCCCGTAATCATGGATAAAAAGTGAAACCTACTTTGAAAGCTGACAGACTAGTTATCAAATTAGAGAAAATGCATTTTAGACTGCCGTTTTCAAAGCCTTGGCTGACAAGATTGAACATCGCTCGCCCAATTCCTGTTTACCGGACAGTTTATATGCATTTCGTCATCCATCGGAAAACATAAAGAGCATTCTGGTGTTCTCATCGAACTCGTTTTCCTTAGTAGAAGGAAATCAAACCGAATTCAGTATGTTCATTGTTCTGGGTTGTCAGTTTTTAATTGGGCAATGTATGTCACATGAGAACGTACAATTTGTGCTACAAAATGTGAGGGATACTAAAATCAGCGGTGTGTTTCAGGTGCCTGTCGTTTGTAGAGCTTCACTGGAGTTTGTGTTTGATGTTTTTCTTTGCCAAATATTTTCTTCCGGTCTGTGTGATGTGTATGGAGGCCATGAGAATGTAAATTCCTCTCAGGCGTTGTGAAAACTACTGCCTATTGTCCACTCAAATGAAATGAGAAATACGCTGTTTATTCTCCTCAACGTAATCTATTATTAACATGCATTCCCCATACCGGACATTGCAATCATCATCAGCACTCATTCAATTTTTATCATTGTTCCTAAAAGTTCTCGTTTTTATGCAACAGAGTATTCAGTAGCGACCTTTGATTAAGTGATAAAAAACGATCTATCTGATAATGTCCTCTACCATGCGGGTTTTCTCCTGAAATGTGAATTCTGACATACTATCCAAGTTTTTCTGGGAATGGTCTCGTTTGTTTGCCTGTGTTTGTTTCCAATCGCCAGATATGTCTGTATCCTAGTATGTTGGTTTGTTTTCTGTCAGCCACCCGACAGTCAAATTTATCAACTTCGACCAAAGTGCAGCAGTTGTTCGGGAAAAGATCATATGTCAAAATGGGAATTGTTCGAGCACTATTGAACTGCACCCACTGATCAGTTCGTTAGGATCGGCATTGCGGGGCGATTAAAAAGCTGTTCGTTAGGGAAGTCTACATGTGGGCATTCTGTAAGCAGTGGTTAATTTGCATGTCTTTCAGCCTCCTGATCGATTTTGGACATATTTGTTCAAATGTTTTTGCGGACGTGCATGGATGGCAAGATTAAAAAAACTGGTATCTAAAGGACCAGCCACTAGATATTAAACTGCTTGATTAATGTTTCTGTGCGGTTCTCAAATTCGCAGTTATTATGTGTCGAATACTGTGTGCTTCTGTAGGATACTCAGCTCAACCCGAATTGTACACACTTGTAGTTACCACCTGTTAACAGAAGCATTTGTGTTCGTGTTTGAACAAATCTGCAAGTTTGAAATTTCGAAGCTATTTACCGTTTATTTACACTAGGATGACTCTTCTGGTTTCAACTTTTGTGGACCTTATTGATAAAAATCGAACTACAAGTTTTGTGACGGCATGTTGTTCTTGCCTTCTAGCGTTAACCTTCACCGTCGGTTGACAGTTTTGTGTCCCGCGTATATTTGTCCCTGGCTCAGACGTTTCAAGATTAGCAGGGAAACAAGGTAAAGAAATTGTTTTCCAAAACTCCGTCATCTCGTCAACAAATTTTTGAAAACTGAGAAATACGCACTGTTTAAAACAATGACCGAAGTGCTGTATGTGGTCGTGGGTTTCATTGGTTGTACTTGAGCATCACTCACAGTTGCTTGCAGCTTCCATATTCCCGTAGACTTTTCGGGTAACCTCTTTCAAAAACAAGCAC
Organism: Paragonimus skrjabini miyazakii; assembly: GCA_014338405.1. Taxonomy (NCBI): domain Eukaryota; kingdom Metazoa; phylum Platyhelminthes; class Trematoda; order Plagiorchiida; family Troglotrematidae; genus Paragonimus; species Paragonimus skrjabini miyazakii. The sequence goes on from JTDE01004807.1 coordinate 46,082, forward strand.
TGTTCTCATGTTTTGCTTTCGTTATAGGTCATCAAACTTACTGAGCAGTGAGGAATTAGTCTGCAGTTTAGTGCTTACAATCTTAGGAATCTTGCTCACGAGGCAGGCCGATTTTTTTCCGATCTTCAAACGCGATCGCTTATTTATCCAAACCATGGTTTGTCATACAAACTGGACATTGTTTTGACTCAGCCAGGATACAGAACCACAGGTGCACACATACCAGCATCCTCACGTGTAGATCCTGTTTCGTTCTCATTCATGTTTCTACAGTTTTAGGTGATTTAAGTGTGTATCATTTAACCTAGTTGTAGTTTTGGTACGGTTCTGTATTTCTGATCACACTCTACCCCTAGATTTGGCTGCCCCAGTTTCGTTCCGTGTGCGTGTGCATTTTCAGCACTACTGACGAGGAGGGTGATCGAATTCCTCTGGGGGCACTTGTGTTTATCTGTCAGTTAGGGTTGGTAATTTTCGTAACTGCGCTGTATAGTTGACGAATTTGCTACAGCTGTGTGCATTGTTTGCGACGCCGAACACACGACACACACCGTAGGTTCGGTAGACAATCGAATGCCCAAAGGTTTTGGCGGGGCTTGTAACTGCCAAGCACGCATTACAACGTTGTTACTCGTAACGAGGTATCGGACAATGCGACGCAAAATCATTGCACATACAGATGTAGTATTTTGACAGCAGTGGAAATAGTTGGACATGATTTTGGCCATTCATTCATTCTTCAATCGTTGTTAACACTTGACTCGGAAAGGAAACGCTACCAACAATCATGATTACCGTTTACCTACAAGTTTGTTCCAAAATTATGAACTCATTCAAACCTGATACATAAGTTTCACCTTCAACCTTTACAACACAAGTTGGAATGGACACTCTCGGACCGTTCACATTTTGATCATCCCACTCGAGGTGACTGGGTTCGAATCCGAGACAATGTAATTCATAATATGTATCCTAACCACCGAACTATATCATGCCTACTAAAAAATATTTAGTTGAGTGTGAGCATGTGCGTTACTGAATTGATGTGTGTTTTACTTCATGTTATCATCGGTGTCGGTTACTTTAATTGTTTTATGATAATCCTTGTACCGCCTGTCTTGTTTTTTCATGTATAGTGGCTCAAGTTGTTAGACGGGCAATAAGCTGGAAAGTAGCGATAGCTTATCATTAAGGTTTTAACGTAGCATCTCAGTTTGCAACCTGCTGACACTTTTGTTCATTTGGGTTCATTTTATTTGCTTGTGTCCCAAGTGACTAGTGACATCGGATTAGGCTACTCCCTTGAGGTCGGCACATATCCCTGATATGACCAGAGATGTGAACACCCAGGTCTGTCTATCTAGTGATGCCTAGTCTTGGTTAAATGGCTGGGTTTGGCTAGCATCACGTCGCTCGAATAATGGTGGTCGGTTGTTGCAGCTGCAGGTTGACCACATGCCATTTTCAGCCAACATCAGTTTTGGACATCGTGCACTTCATTGTTCTGCATGGCGAGCTCCTTCTCCATACCAAACCTGGTCCAGGATAAGCCTTACAGCTGTTGAGTATAGGTGATGTGGCTTTATTCAGGATTGTCCTTATTGGAGCACTTACTTGGACTCAGGTTATTCATGAGGCAAGTACTATAGCAGGCGGCACAGAGGTCCCTACTGTTGTTAGATGCTAGGTAGAATATCCTCCCCTGAAAGTACATATAGCCCGCATGCGTGGGATATCCGTAAGAACCGGAGGCACAGCTTGGTCGCTGATTGTGTGGCTTGACTATTCCAGGTCGTTCTTCAGTCAGTGGCGGTGTCAACGAGACAGGCAGTACACAGACAATAAATCCAGAAAGTTGGACCGCTGTGCAGAACGCTAAGGGCCAATTTGGCTGACCCCCCACTTTAACTCTGTTATCATTGCAAGCTTGCAATGGTTGATGTTAAGAGCACGACAAAGTAGCGAACAAGACTTGTTTTCTGTGTTTGAGCATCAGGCTAATTACAACACAATAAATATGAAAACAGTAGCTGGGGTGAATCAGAAAGTGGTCAGTAGAGATTATGGACAGCGTGTTTATTATCAGTTACGCAATCACTGTTCCAAATCGTGGACTTCATTGATTGTGAGCCAGGGGAGATAGTGTTCGCACGAACTTCTTTTGGGTCCAGAGGTCAGGGTTGCGTAATCGGATACTAGTGGCCTTGGCAACGATCCACAGTCGGAATCTCACCATTTTTGATCTATTCCTTGGCATTCGGTAGACAATCTGAAAAGCGTCCTTCTTACTGAGTCCGTCAAGTGAGCGACAATCGCGCTTGAAACCGTTTTAACCACACCACTATTCAACCATGCAGGATGATGTATGTATGATGCTCGACACGAGCAAACAAATGAGTACACACAACAGCTGGTTGTAGAGCATGGAAATTTGTCTTTGAGTTGTGACATGATAATGGGTGTTGAATAGATCAAAAATGGTGAGATTCCGAATGTTGACCGTTGCCGATGCCATTAGTATCCGATTACGCAACCGTGGCCTCTGGGCCCAAAAGAAGTTCGTGCGAACACTATCTCCCCTGGCCCACAATCAATGAAGTCCACGATTTGGAACGGTGATTGCGTAACTGATAATAAACACGCTGTCCATAACCTCTACTGACCACTTTCTGATTCACCCCAGCTACTGTTTTCATATTTATTGTGTTGTAATTAGCCTGATGCTCAAACACAGAAAACAAGTCTTGTTCGCTACTTTGTCGTTCTCATGACTTCGTTGGGTGTCTTCGAGCGAAAATGGTTGGTGTTTAGAACCAGCAAGCAAAACTGAGGTCTGCATATCATAATTCAACTCTCAAATGCCTAGATGATTCTTCATCGGAAAGTACCCACATTGGCACCTGCATCAGGTTGTCTGAACTAGTGTGGACAACAGAGAACGTCACTCTCTGCTAGGCAAACTTCATCGTAGTTCCCTGAATAGAAGTCATTGGTTCTTGTGGGAACCTTACGGGGATTAGCTTGACCTCAGTCACACCCGGAACTCTGGCCTTCGTTATACTCCATCGATCCACTGCAACTCGGAGAGAAAGGGCAGATTTTCGTCTTGGACGAGGATGCATTGGTCAACTCTTCATTCTGATACACTCTGGAACATCGTCCCATGTGCTACCAGCCAACAGTTGCCGTTTCGCTCAACAACTAAGGCGCGTTTTATTCGGTAGATCGATCTAGACTTTTAGGATCACTGAAGCGTAGAGTGTACTGAACAAGTATTTGAACATACTGTCGGCATTTCATTTTCGTACTTCAGCTCAGGTTAGGGTTTACGGTGAACAATCTGATTGTTTCCGCCTCAAGAACCTGTCAATTTTCACCATGTTCACTTTCGTCTCAGATGATATGATGGAGTATTGTCTGCGACATTCACATAATACTAATGTGAACCTCCTACCTGACAGAAAACCGACTGATCCTGATTACGCTGACTACAAGGTTTTCTTGTGTGATGACGTTCAACTAGTACGGGTACGCCAAATGCTATACGTCGCATTCTGCTAAAAGCTTCGGAATGCACTTCACAACATCAAAATACATAGTGCTTCTGCTGGGCCGCTGCCATCACGGTTATTTATTGTTGACTACATTGTGCATTTAGAAAGTTGCATCTGCAGCAGTGGAAGTATGGGGAATAAGATAAAAGCTTATCTATCCAAGGTTAGGAAGGAGTCAACACATCTAGGACGTATCTGGCGAACGAGAAGTTTGAGGGTCACACATATAGGATGAATGTGGGGGCTGTGTTACTTTTACGATTGCAAAACCTGGCCGCTCAAAGTAGAGGAGATGAACCGTCTTTAGGTATTTGACCATCGCTATTCGGATTCATTTGCTGCATCAAGTTTTACCGATACATAAATGATGATAATATTGGGAAGCAGATATCTGGTCATCTATGTCATGCGAGTTCTTTTGTCCAGTCTCCAAGTCTGCACAGACCTAGATAGTTAGGTCGTAAAATACGGATGTCATCTAGACGTCTACCTCACCGAATTCGTTTTTCAGATGTCGCGACCAGCTGGGGGTAAGGTATGAGATGGACAATAGTGACCTGGCGTATCGAAATTGAGTCATTTCGCCGTCATAGTCATACACAGCAATACGTCAGTGACTTACACTGATGTTTAACTGCCACACAATCACGAAGAAAAAGCAAACCCTATATAGGAAGAGAGAAGGAAAAAATAAGTGGACGGGAAGGGACCTGACCACAAAAAATAGCTACATCTCTATTCAAACATTCAACGCCAAGGTGCCTACATCTTGCAAACAAGCAACCAAGCTGTACGTGAAAGTAAGGGGCGTCATCAGCAAGACAAATTTCTTACGCGTCATTGAATGCACTCACTTCACAGACAACTTGACCAAACAACGACAACATTCGCGCCACTGGGTTCTATTAGCCGGCATCTCACCTAACGTCTCATGCCACCGACACTGCGAGTCGCGAGGTCCCCAGCCTGGGAGACGAATCCGATCTACAGTGATCAACCCCTTCGAGAACGATTTCATTTCTCTACGCCAGGTCAACATCGCACCTCACACCAGTCGACCGCAGCGTCGGTAAAGACTGCTCGGCGTGGCAGACAGCTAGTTGGCATCCTTAGTCCATGGCCTAATCGTCCAAATTAATGCAGATGAAAGGATTGAACAAGAAAAGTTCGTTTGATAATCATTGTCAAATACTTGCTTTCTAACCACTTCGTTACTAATTCGCTGTTACCACCCGATACGAGCGATTCAACGCAAACATCGGTGGTCACATACCTGAAAACGGTTCAGGTCTTCTACCCTGAGTGGCCAAGTTTCGCTGTCGTAAAGTAATACAGCCCTCACTGTTGTCTTATATACGCAACCCTTAAGCATCAAAGAGTTCCCTCTTTGTCGTCACAGGTGCTTCAGAATGGCGACCACCACCCTTGCCTTAGAGATGCGCGCTTTTGTTTCATTTCCTTCACTCCCGCCACCGCTGACTCAACATTCCAGGTACACAAATCGGTCAACAACCCCCATGATTTCATTATCCAACGATAAATCTACGTAGTCACAGCAATCTTACAGAAGCACTTTGCACTCTGAGGCTGCAAAACGCATTCCGAAGTACTTAGCGGCACGTGAAATTGCATTTGATGTTGCTTGCGCTGCTTGAAAAATGTCAAACAGCTACACCTTGTCGTCAGCATAATCAGGGTCAGTCAGCCTTCCACCAGGTCGGAGGTCCACGCCGGTATCTTGTGACTGCCGGAGAAAATCCTCCATTATTTCGTCCGACGAAATTGAAAAAAATGGTGAAAGGGGACAGCCTTGGCGAACGCCGCTCCTGGTGGTGAAACTGTCAGACAGCTCACCGCAAACCCCAACCTGAGTCGAAGTATGGGAGTAAAGTGCCGACAGTATGTTCACATACTTGGTCGGTAAACCCCTGCGTTTAAGCGATTCTCACGATGCAGATCGACCGACCGAATCGAACACACCTTTATAATCGAAGAAAACGGCGATTGTTGGCAGGTGGTACACATGACCAGCAGCCCTATCATGTTTGAGAGCCGAAATGCAGTTGCGGACCTCAGTCTCAGTGGGTGGTTGCAAATCTACCGACCATGGTGCTACATCACAAGTTTGTGGTGGCAACACAATAAAAGCAGGAGACTAGCTAAATTAACCCTCAACGTGTTCCGTCCAACGCTCTCACCTTCTGGATTTACAGATGAGTGCCATCTGCCTCGCTGATAGCTTCACTGACAGACGGTCTCTTGGGACCACTGACACGGATCAGCTTAAATAGTTTGCCGGTGTTCCCTGAGGTTTCCATTTCCTTAACTTTTTCCACCAACCAAGCCTCACGATCAGCCTTAGGTTACGTTTCAGTTTCCTCTGGATATCTCTCCTAGACTTGGTAAACGAACTGCCAGAAGGAATGTTTCTTCTAGCTTTTAACAACTCCAGGGATTTCCCCGAAATCCGCTGTTTGTCCGACCTACGTACCTCCGTGCCGCATGCTACAGTACCTGCTTCATAAATTGCCTGTGAGATTTGAGTTCATCCGCTATTAGGATCTACAGGGTGAGAACTGCTAAGCCTGCTTTTTACGCTGGTTTGGCACTTATACATCACCGACGGTATAGCCAGTTTCTCAACAGCCAGTAATTGCTGTTGATGGAGTCGTTGTCCAGCGAAAGTGAGAACGAAACGCTAACGTACCAGCTCATGGTCCTAATCCAAGAATGTGCGCAAATAAGAACGACAGTCCTGAATGGAACTCCACCACCCATGACTAACAGCGATGTGGTATATCTGAGATCAGGCCTGTTTCAGAGAAAGAGGACGCCAAGTATAACAGTGGCGCGCACGATGTCTAAACTAGTGCCGGCTTGTGCCTACTGCTGACAGGAATCCAATCTACCAACGCGGCTGAGACCGCCGTGTTGAGGATTACCTACTCCAGCCTAACTGATAGCAGTGGCCGTGGAATCCTTCGAAGTGTATAATCAGTATCGGGTAGACAGTGTATGTGCTGTTAATTTCATACGTTTACTGTTGTCCCGGATTCTAGTCTCCAAGATATAGCAGATAACGACATGCAACGAGTCTAACGTTCGTGCGAGAGCGGTCTACTGACCTGTCTGTTTTAGAGTGCGAACGTTCAAAGCATCTTTATTAATTCGCATTCTAGTTCTAAGCACTGGACAACGGAAGTCTGAGACGGAATGGTAAGAGATGAGACTTATCGACACAGTGTTAATGTGATCAGCTACATCTACTGTAGGACCTGCAGAGTGATCACCAGAAACGGGGGTTGGGTGGGGTCTGAGAGCTACGTTTGATAGAGTAGTGGGGAAGGGGTCAGCAGTAGCATGTTTTCGCTTACCCCTCCTGCTTTATGCAGCAGATAGGGCGACAGGGTTTAAACTGCGAGACGGCCGATACAGTATGGAATTACTGGTGTTGTGACTATTCATGGTTGTATGTCAGCTGAGATACTGGCATGACCCTCAGACCTAGACAGGAGAATAATTGGGGTCCTCGACCAAAGCTTTTGGCTCGAAAGCCTGTACCGCACGGCAGCCAGTGGGTGACTGTTGTAAACCCTCCTGAACGGTACACTGGTTCGATCTCGATATAGTGGTACGCTCGATAAAATCGGATTCTCGTCCCGGTAATAATTCACACGAAAATCTCGGTCCCGAATACTACCGCGACTGTCCCCGTAATCACTCCCAAGGCAAGCCAAAAGACGCGTTCAAAATAGGAAGCTTCGTTCCGCTACAAAACGTGTGCAGCGGTTGCAGTGTGATTTACGAAGTATCCCCGATCCATGGGTCGGTCACATGGTGGGGCGCCCTAACAATGACAATGCACCAGAACTTGTACATTTTTCGGAACCTTTTCCCAACCCCCATCCTGGAGGACCACGAGAATGTGGTTTGTCAGACATCTACTTATTGGCCTGCTTGGTAAGGGTGACCCTGTCAGTGTGGTCAAAGCACCGTCCAGTTTGGTCCAGTCGGTTATCGAGATGCGCAAGCCTTCACACTGCATCAAGGTCCAGTCTCGTTGTGTCGGAATAGGGTCACTTACAAAGGGGTTAGCCACCGTGGGTCGGGTTGGTCTTTCGAGCCTTGACGCTCACAACTCAGTGAGTCTGTAGTTAGTGAGATGGCCGCTAATCGGGCCCAGCGGCTCCCAAATACCGCTGTTTAGCCGGGGTACAGTTAAGGTCGTAAGAACGCCAGCTGTCTTTCAAATGACATATTGCATTCACTTATAGCTCGGTTGTTTGTTTAAACGGCCTGACTCTCTCATGTTGACACCCTCATGTTTCAGTTTGTTCATGGTTTTTATCACATTTCTTCATCTCTCTAGTGTTTGCTTTTCTCTCCATGGTTGTATAACAGGTAAAGATCAGTGCGAACCACTGATATATCTTATTTGATTATGTTGAATGGATTCAACCACTTGAAGTATTCAGTGCCAACTTGATGATGTGACCGACAACAGCTCATCTATGTACCCCATGAAACAAATTTGTCCCATTGTAACCGACTAGTTTTTGGAATTGGTTATAATAAACAGATGTTTCTCAACCAATAGGGACTGCATTTTTACACTTGTTGGCAACGACTATCACTGACGTCGCTTGTAAGCTTCTACCCAATTCAGCTTATCATTGGCCTAGTCAGGGTTGCCTTCAGCAAGACCTTCTGAAAGTAGTGATATCCAAGTAAATAGGTACATTGCCAGTTTTGTCCGCTTGACCCAAAATCCAGACTCATTACGGGTAATTATCGCAGTGTATCTGGCGATCCAAAATACAATCTTGGTCCGGGTCTCGACAGTTTTTTCCGTCTTTGCATGTAACCGTTCGTACACACGTCTGCTCGTTTGTTATTTCCCGTACGATGAGGATTCTATGCACAGGATTGTCAGTCAATGGTAGAATGTAGCCCGGTTATGGAATTAAGTCTCTACAGTCGTTCAGTCACTTGTGCGGACGCACATCGGTTTCGCCGTGCACATGATCTGCAGTTGGCGACAGTCAGCTGTTTTGGGTCGAGGTTGCTGATCACCTGTGCTGCCGTTTGCCCTTTAATACTCATTGTATATGTTCGTGTGTATCCATCTGCTACTTCCCTTATTCCGTCCTCTCGGTGCGCTCTCGTTCTATTAAAGGGAGCAGACGTGAAACAGCTGTTGCGTTACGTGGTCTGTTTCAGAATGAAACTGTGCTGTTATCAGTTATTAGTGTTTTAGTTGAATTGATTATCGGGAAAAATTTTTTGTTTTTCTGTTTGTTCCTTGCCTTATCTGTATGGATGACGACTGTGCTCAGTGGTCTTCGTTTGCTCAGTTAAAAGACTTAAGACTTACGTTCCTCACGAAATTTGCACTGGCCTGCTCAACAGGAGGTTCTTCTAAGCTTCCGTATTTTTTTGTGCAGTTCTTTTTCCATGGGGCAGTATCGGCAAGACTGTCTTTCACGTGTGGGACTGGCGTGTTGTTTCTATCGCAACTGGTTCATCATCTTAACTTTGGAAGGCTCATATGTTCAGTGTAACACATCTGTTTGCTGGCCGAATAGGTTACTCTCTGATTTTCGGCGGTATTTTGTTCTGCATTGTTAACTTTTGATTAAATAGCGTTTTTCTTCCCTCCAACGCAAATTAGTAGATTATGGCTCCCGTCATTGTTCGAGGTCGTTACAGTGCAACTCCCTATCGTGCTGTACATTTCAAAAACAGCAAATGACATGGCTGACTAGTGACATAGTTGCTAAGATTCGTCCAGTGCTTATCATTGAGTAAGTGATGAACCAAGGCGTTGAAGGCCATGAAGAAATTGTTATGTTCTAAGCTTCAACTTGGTCCCAGATGTAAACACCTTGATGTTGATTACTTGGGTTCAGACTTAAAATCCGTAAAGACGTGTACATTTTAGCCGGCCAGCTTTTCGGACCCTCGTTGTACTTATTGATGGAGGCTGTTATTTTAGACTACGTGTCCGATTTCCTTTCAGCAAACGAAGATTTTGTTTAGGTTTCGGTAACTTTCTGATTATGCACATTTCAATTCTTATTCCATGACCCCGTGCAAACAGAACTAATTCAACGATCAGAACGAAATGAATTTCGTTAAACAACTCTGAAGATATTCATATTTTTGGACTTAAAAATCTTACCATTGCCATGCGTCCGTGCGTTCATTTGGGCGCTGATTCAATAAGCAGCCAACAATTAACTAACTATTATCACTAGCTGGACTCATTCCGGTGTACTAGTATCTATTCCGGGACAAAATTTGTGAAAATTGTCCAAATCCGGATGGTTTGTTGTAAATTTTTGAAACCTGTGTTTCTGGTCTTTCTTATTCCGTACGAGTATCACAATAAAAAGTACCATATTTCTTCAAGGTAATAAAGGAATACTGAAGTATTTTTTTCCGATAATTACTTTCGAAACTTCTCTTATTTTGTTACTATCAGTCAGTAAATTCAAGCATTCTACTCTTCATTCACATAACCGGATTGAAATATTCCGGCAGATGTTCTTCGGGAATGTAACGACTTTATGCGTTGCATTTGCTTCTAGAATTTATTTGCAAAGTCACAGTGGAGGTTTAATGATGTTGCTTCTTCCAGAAGTCCTTCACTGTTGTCTTCTATCCCGATTACTCTAATGTGTAATCGGGGAGAAACTGTACAACGTTTCGTATAGGTCATTTCAGACGATATGCTTCTTCAAAGAGTTCATGATCAGATCTCATTCTAAGGTTGCCGACTAGTGTACTTCATACTTTTTCTCAGTGGCCCTTTAATGTCACTATCAATGAAAAACCTTAGACAAATGTTAACATTGTAGACAGTATTTTTTGAGAACACGATTGAATATATCGAAATCGATACGTTCGGCACACAGATAAAAGTTGGTGATCTCAATGGATGAGGTCGTCTTCTACAGGAAATTGATTACAATTGAAAAAAAGTAGCATTAGTATCCAAATTCTCACTTTGCAGCACGGGAAGATTTTACTCACAGATGGATAAAAGGAGGGGAACATTCTGAAAAATTTCAAGGAATATCAACGACTGCTAATTTCCTTTGTTTCATTTGCAAATATAAGGCAGCCACGCATCATTGCCCGTCACCGATCTGTTCCGATCGAGAATTATGATTGTAAAAGACCAGAACTATTTAAATGTTTTACGATCATATTAAATTTTTACTCGTGTATGCTGTGTCATTGTACCTTGTGAAAAATTGTAGTAGACTATTGCAAGATCCGCTGAACTTTTAAGAATTAAAAATGGTAAATTGTTAAACAACGGGTATGAACCTCTAATTCGAATCCAGTAGATCTGTTGATCACCCAGCTCATCTGTGCTTAGAGGTGAACCGTTAATCTGCTTTGTTCAAGGCTTTCTGCTTCTGTTTGTTTAAGTCATGTGATCTCGGTGTGCATATAGTAGTTCCTACAACAGAATCATGGCATACACACTGATTTTGTTGACAGGCCTGGCTTAAATCATGTTTAGACTCGCTTTGAGGGTAACCATTATGTTCCGACCAGTTGGTTCGCGTTTATTTGCATTCACGGTTGGCGGCATTCACACATGTGATAGCACGTGGATCTTGTAGATGTCTGCTCTCTCGTGTACGTCACTGTCACAAGCCTAAACATGTACGTGTATTCGCCTGCATTTACAACTCCGTATTCTGTGCGTTCTGGCAGATGGTTTGGGTGGAATCGGTAGGCAAGAGCAGGTTTCAAATTCAAGGTGTTTCTGACTGACTGCCCTAATTGTCGGAGCGGTTTGCGAATCTATCAGTGACTTGGTGTAGATCGCATCGCGATATCGCGCTCTCGCATCACGGACGTGCTATAGGCTTTTATAACCGTTTCATGTTGCTGATTTTGAGTTCAGCTTGAGTTATCTGCTTGATTAGTCAACTTCGAATAGTATTTTCACCTGTGAGTCCTAACACCGTGTTCATAATATTGTCTATTCCCGTTGTGTTCGATGGTTGTGATCAACCATTTCTATGTTATTACGTTGGCTGTGATTTATCATTTTATGCTGTAGGTTAGACGTGCTAATTTAGAGCATACTCAACGGGGACGATCTTCGGTTGGTCATACCCGGACACTCCAAATTGAACTAACATATCCTGTTTCACTACGAGCTAGCTTGAACCAGTCGGTCAATAACGATCGTAACTACAAGTTTTCAGTTAGTTTTTTGCTCGCTTGTGCTAGCCTCATGTTGGTCCATTAAACGATCGTGGCGCCCACTGATCTACCGTGGAAACGGCGTTACGTTCATTGTCAGAAAGTTGATTTACTTTGGAAGTGACTCACACCATGGTTGCATCATTTGTAACTGATGAGTAGTAGGGGATTTTGATTTTTCATATAGATTGAACATCACTCACAATTGATCGCAGCTGTCGCAGTCGCATAGACTTTCCAGTCGGCCCCTTTCGAAAAGAAGCACTAGACTCGAGTTTCGCTC
>JTDE01004808.1:34414-48969 GCA_014338405.1 Paragonimus skrjabini miyazakii
CCACTTAGATCGTTCAAAATATTGTTACATCAAAAGAACCCGAAGCTACTGGCCTTTAGCGAAGCCATGTTGGTTAGAGCTCACCAGCCGGCGCTATGTGCACAAAAGTGGTTGTAACAACCCATAGGGTTGCCTTGGTGGTGAGGACATAATGTGTGGTGTGACTGTATGCGTGTCCGTACCCTGTCTGTCTCTATTTGTGTGTCATATATAACACGCATGTTTTACGTTTGCGACTGATGAGAGTAAACGAAATGTGAACATATCGATAGTTTCAGTCTGTGCACGTCCCAACTGAAACTGCTGCCTGTTGAGTTTGGTAAAGCACTATTACCTAAGAGGTTAGGGTACTACGCTGGGGTGTGAATACAAGTGCGTTAAAACAACAGTCGCATGTGACACATCGAGTTCTGGTGAGTTTTTGAATTAGACCGTATGATTACTCGATTAGGGTTTCACCCTGGCAACGAGTGGGTGCACTCCAAATCAAATCAATTACAGTTACATACGTATCCCAGTCTATCAGTGGTTACCCATAAGCCATTACTCGTATGGTTTTGCAGAACAAATAACTTCAACATTTTAACGTCTGTCGTGTACGAGTGTGCTCTGTTATCAGCATACAGTAGAAACCGATAGCTTCCGCTGGATTAGCCTACTGAATCCATTCTAAATAACAGTTTCGACTGCATTGTTATGTCCACTGTGGAATCATCCGCACTACTCGTGAACTGTTGACTTACATTTTCGTACTACTGCGTTGAGGACGAGTGATCGCCCCATACTACTCACAGCACCACTATTCAGTAATTAAGCGATAAAGTAGCCACAGAAAAAACACGGGAAGATACATCACACCAACAAGACAGTGCAGTATGCTATGGAATAGTTCTGGCTACGCAAAGAAGCTGATTATTAGCGCCTGTTGCAAACGTGACAGTCTGGGTTGAGTACCGCATGCAAATGAGTGATTTAGTTTGTGGTCCTGTTTAACCGCTTAGCCCGTGTTGCTTTCTCAAACAAACAACCTCTATGCCATCCGCGTTCTTGGGTCAACAATCGGTGCCGTAACCAGGATTGGAGGCGTTGATCGTCGGGTTTGGCAGCTCAGCCGACTGCTAAGAGGCAGTGCGACAGTTCAAGTGCTCGACGATTGCTGGCAGACGACTCCCCAGCAGTCAGCGAGTTGAAGACGAGTGAACCAAGTGAAGTGAATGACCTACGATTCGCAGTAGAAAAGTTGACTCAAGAAATGGCCGCTTTGAAGATGAGGAGGGAGCAGAACCGTAGCGACATCTGCTATCGGTGCGGAAGACGTGGACACTGGCGAAGATTTTGCCCGCGGGGTGAGAAAAGGTTTCATGTAAATAAACGTTTTGCTGGTTGTTTTTTGTCTGGAAAAGGTGTTCGGATAATAGGGGCGGTTGATAAGACGGCAGTTCAAGCTAGGATAGGAATAAATGGTAGCTGGGAGTGATGTTTGATTGACACTGGGGCGGCGATTTCATTGACTGAGCCGAGGCCGGGAAAGGTTGTTCAGCCGTGTGCGATGGTTGTTCGAACAGTCGGTGGGTTTACACTCAGAGTTACGGGCGTTGCGGAGTACGATGTCGGAATCGATGGTCACGTAGTTAAGCAACCTTTCGCCATTTCCCCCGATGCACGTCACACCATATTGGGAGAGGATTTTCTTGAACGCGCTGAGGTTGTGGTTGATTTAAAGCATTATAGACTCGTAGTGAAATATGGAGTGGTTATGTTAACGGGAAAACGCAAGCCTCAGCTTGGACAAATTGAAGCGAACACACCCGGAGCAATACCAGCCTGTGACAATCAGTTGCTAAATGAAGTGATATGCAAATTCCGAAAGTTGTTCACCATGGATCAAGACCCATATGGTTATTGTGACTGAATTGAACATGAAATCTTTATCAAGCCAAACCAAGTTCGACCATTCGGGCCCAGAAGAACTCCGGTTCGCCTGCAGCCGGAAATCAAGCGACAAGTGAAAGATATGTTGAAGGAGGAAATTATTCAGGAGGCCGATAGCCTGTTCAATTCTCTTGTTCTGTTGGTGAGGAAGCCCAATGGGAAATTTCGACTTCAGACGGCTCAGTGAGATTACAGTCAACAAAGTCGTATCAGTCCCAGCCGTGACAGAAATTTTTGACAAGCTACAGAACGCCAAGATATTTACAGTGCCAGACCTGCGGTCTGGATATTGGCAGGTTCCAATCAAGCAATCGGACCGATGCAAAACGGCGTTCACAGTGGGAGAAAAGCAATACCGCTTCAAACGTATGCCATTCGGACTGTCAGGCGCCCCGTTCACTTTCAGACGTCTGATGTTGAAGGTGCTGGAAGGACTGAAAAATACTGTTGTCTACGGAGACGATATCGTCATCTACAGTGGGAATGAAACGGAACACAGTGGACACGTTTCAGCTGTGTTGCAGAAAATTGAACAAGCCGGCCTACGAATGAACAGTTCAAAGTGTCAACTGGCGAAACGAATGGTAATACTACTCGGTCACAAGGTCGGTCAGGGTGAGGTCCAACCAATTCCCGAGAAATTGCTTACGATCAAGGTCATTCCGGTGCCAACATCGAAGAGGACGTTGCGACAGGTTCTTGGTCGCGTCGGGTGTTACAACCCCTTCATCAAAAATTTCGATGAACTGGCCAGCCCGTTGTACGAAATTCTCAGGAAAAATTGTCGAGTTCAGTGGAGAGAAAAGGCTAATCAAGCGTTCATCGAGATCCAACAATTGATGAAGGAGGGGCAGCTGTTCCTGAAGTTTCCAGTGACTGGACAGAGCCTCGTTGTCACGACGGATGCGAGCGATGTGAGTATCGGAGCTGTACTGAAGCAAGAGGGCGGTATTGTGGAATATGCCAGTCGAGTATTAACTCTTGCTGATCGAAGCTATCAAACGACAGAGAAGGAGTGTTTGGCGACTGTGTGGGCATTGGAAAAATGGAGGCCTTATTTGCTCGGCCGACCAAAAACCGTTGTAGTGGATTGATTCGGCGAAGGACCCCCCGAGGAAAGCTGGCTCGTTGGGCATTGCGGTTACAGGAGTATGACTTCACAATTCGCCATGTAGTTGGACGGGAGAACTATGTTCTCGATCTGCTGTCCCGAACGCAGTACATGGAGGAGGTTTAGAAGGACGTGATTGGAGTCAACAGTATTGAAATGGAGAATGACCCCGGGAATTTACAGGCAGCGCACAAGACGGTCACGACAATCCGAATGGAGATTGATCAACTTCTATCGGGAGAACAATCGCCAGAAGATGAGGGGATTCCGGAAGTGAAAGCTTTCAGAACGCCTCAAGGAACAACGAAGAAATCGCCGTTCGAGCTAATGTACAGGCGCATGCCACACCTGCCAGTTGATCAAGAGATTGGTTTATGGGGAGACCGGCGGATGAGCATGCATGAATTATCAAAAGCTCGGAGAGTGGCCAACCAAAACTTGGCTAACGAACAAGAAGTTTCTAAGGAGCAGTCAGCCACAAGGTTGTCAGGTCGAAGTGTTGTGTTTGAAATAGGTTCGAAGGTTAAATACAGAGACAGGCGGAGTCCAGGCGCAACAGGACCCGGATCTAGGAAGTTCCTGGCGAGGTGGAGAGGATCTTATGTGGTAGTAGACCGCCGTGGTCCAGTGAATCTGATTAAGAATGAGAAGAATGAACATCCAGTGCACGGAAGCCAGCTTCGCAAATGGTATGACACCCCGAGCAGAAGAGAATGTACGCCAGGAGCAGCGACAACCCCGAGGCCAATACGCAGATCGTCGAGAGAACAAAGAGAAGCTTAACGACTGTTGCTGCAGCTGGAACATCCTTTGTGGGGGACGAGCGATCACCCCATACTACTCACACCAACACTATTCAGTAATGGAGCGACAAAGTAACCGCAGGAAAAACACGGGAATAGACACATCACACTAATACGACAGTGCAGTATGCCATGGCATAGTGCTGGCTACGCAAATAAGCTGTGCATTAGCGTCTGTGGCAGTCGGGACCTTATGGAACGATTGTCATATGCAGATGAGTGTTTTTTTTTCTTGTCTTGTTTGAACACCTAACCAGTGTTAGTTTCCTAAATAAGCAACTGTTGCGTCACCAGTGTTCTTGGCTCACAACGCCACTGCACTAACGGTAAACGATCACACCGTGTTACTAATGAATAGCCAGTGTGTTCCATAGACGAACTTACCAGTGACAAATGTGGCGCTCCGCTATTTTGGTTTTATGCAATTGTGTCTCGTGTAGCATCAAAGTCCAAATCATGTTTCCGTCTTCTATATAAATAATCCCCGTACCTCCCTCTTCCTTGGTTCACGACAGTTAATGCATTGATCAGGATTCAGTGATCGCAGCCCATGACATTGAAGCATCAGCAGCTTCCTGGAGAATGTCAAGGATATAGTTGAGATTGTCAGAGTTGTAGCCGAACGGGTGGAGCTAGATGCCCTACGGATGCCTCTCAGGGGTGGGACGAAACCAGTGCTTGGGGCGGTGTGAAGACGGCTCAAAGGGCCTAGTCAAGCTGGAGTATGGTGCCGCGAATAAGGTGTTGATTGTCGAGTTCGGCAGCTTCGTTGACTTCCACAAGACAATGAGGCTGTATAAGCAAGCCTGTTTACATCTCTGGAGTGACGCTCTCTTTTAAACCATGTCACTGCGTACAGAGCTGTCAAGAACCTCACCGACATTCGACAGGTATTCGGAACGACGCATGCTGATTAGTCACTCCGTAAAAAAACTGTTATCAGCGGCCCGAAAGCAAATCAAAATTTCTGTCATCGTATGTCCGAGCGCTGTGGATGAGTCGAGTGACGCGCCCTGTTAAATACTGGCTGAAGACTCCTGACGGTCAACAATTCAAATAGACCAGAACACGCTCCTAGAGGGCTAGGGGTAACACAAGGGGAAGATACAATTATCTGGGAACCGACTGACCGGCTCTTAGCCCGAAGACAAACTCTGGAAAGCAAGATATGAGAATATACTAACACTCAGAGGGCACTGGTCAGACGGGTGGTTGAATGCTACTGGAATTTTAATGCATCAGCCTCGGGATTGTATAAGCATGTCGATAATGACGGCCAAGTCAATGGTTACACTCACGAGAGAATGTCAGCAGCTTTTACTCACAGGAAGTCATCAAACTCACCAAGTACTGAACCAAATAGCTTACTGACCGCGAATGAAAGATGATATCAATAATTGCCTATCTGCATGTTAAGAATGTCAGCTCCTAAAAAGATGCAGTGGTCACTCGAGACCGTATTCTAGTCAGTCCATTCAAATCAATGAAATTGAAGAATTATAGTCATTGAACATGATGAGCCCCTTCCGTTTGACCAGCTATAGTAATCAGCACAGGCGGGACATTCTACAAGATCGATCGAAGTAACCACTCAATCCACTCAGTGTGCAAGCACTATATACAGAGCTGTGATAAATTACGTCGTTGAAGATCGTGAAATATCACAAATAAAATTGAGCTACCACGACTTCCGCTTCGAAAGTGTGAAGTTCTGGAATTGTCTGAAGTGTTCAGGAAACAAGAAAGTTTGCAAAATATCACACCATCCCTAATCAAATCGACTGACAGAAAGAAACAATCGTACAATCAAAGAATGGTTGGTGGCAAAAGGAGTGAACTGAGAAGCGATGTTAACATTGTTTCTGTTGGCACACCGTTCTTTGCCACGCGGTACAACGAAGAAATCACCTTTCGAGCAGCAAATTTAAGGGAGAATACCATACTTGCCAAGTGATCAGGAAAATGGTTTTCAGAAAGGTTTACAGACGAGCGGATGTGAGCTAGCAGAAGCGCAGAGGCTAGCCAACCAAAACCTGACAAGTGCACAAGGGGCCTTCAAGAAGCAATTCATCAGCCCATATCTGGACAATGTATTGTGTTAAAGTCCGGTTCGAAGAATAAGTACAAAGGTCAGCATAACCAGGAAGCTGTTTACAAAATGGAGAGGACAGTTTTTGTTGATGAGACACTGCGGTCTATCATATTTGCATAAGAAAAGAACCATCAACATCGGGTTCTTTAAAGCCAGCCAGACATACGGTATGATCCCCAACCAGAGGCCATTCTCAAACCATAGGGAGAGCCGAGAGAGCAACGCTTACTGCAGTTAGAACAATCTTTTCGGGGTAAAAGTGCAACGATAATGAATCAGCATGCTATAATACGTATGAGTAATCAGGTGACGGATCGTATTGAAGTAATGAAATAATTTGAGGGAGGAGTACGAAAAGAAACGCTGAAGTACACTTCGGCAATACATGGTGTTACATATGCGAACTTAGCATTGATAACTGTTATTTGCAAATGTGTGCTTGTGTTCTAGATGTTGAAGCATTCACTACTTGCGTCGGCTTTCTAAATAAATAATCGTTCTTAGCTCACATCACTATGCAGCACACAAATTTGGGCTGGAGAATAGAAGTAGGCTATCATAAGCGCAGGGTCTCCTAATTCAGTCATAAGGAGCTGTGGATGTAACAGTCTGCATGGATAATAATTTTAACGGTACCGCATGTGGTCGATTAGAGATCTGAGGTGACAATCTGCGTGTATCTTATGCGATGAAATTAAGCAGTAAAACCTTGATCTACAGCGCATTTCAACCTTATGTTCCATCGTTATGTAATCATACATTAACGGTATCAGTAGTACGTAACGCCGTTACTTGAATGAAAACGTATTGTTCATACGTACAGAGTGCTCACTTAATGTGAGTATAGCGGTTATTAAACTTTAATGAATCAGCTAAAGGTTATAAGCGAATTACTTATGAACAGCGTCATACTGCGATAGTTGCTCTTAGACATTGGTGCCAACTTCTATGGACATAAAAATACATTAGCTCAGCACCGTCATGGTTACGTTGATCATGACTGACTGGTGCACAAGATAGTCGCATGTCTCCCTTGTATGTTCACTTTCACATGTGACTACGATTTTTCGCTCCAAAATCTCCTGCTCTGTAGTACGCACGTCAGAGTATGCAGAAAAGTTTGCCAAGCTACAAATCATGCGCTTCAACGCTTTAGACTGTTCGATATAAATATTATTTTGAGATAACTACTAAAATGGCGATGCATTCCCATAATCATATACTGACTTGGTAAGTTGATTCATTCAGTTCTTTCAATCAAATGTGTGTGTTCATAAGTCGATTGTATAAACATTTCAAACCATTCGAAATATCGTTTACAGTGAATAAAATAGGCTTACAGTTCGGTGGAACGTGAATCAACCGTTTTATGCAGGCTTTCATTAAATTGGCCCAAGCGATCCTTTTCAAGTCGAACCTGAATGTGATGACAAGCGAAAGAAATGATTCACTGCATTACTGCATTACATACTAATGTTAGCATCTAAATACAATATTAGATAAAAAAGTATGCAGAGGGTGGACTTTCTACACATCTTTGCCAATCTGCTTTGTGTGCAACTGTAATTAATGTTTCAAAAACAAAAACTAACTATCGGTTCTCTGACATCCTCAGTTTTTGCTAATATATATATATATGTATATATATGAAAAATATTAAAATGGAATTCCAGAAACTATGCAACACACCACTAACAATGTGATGGAGTTTAACGGACGATATTTTCGAAGCATGTAACAGATTTGATCAGAGACCTTCTTCCGATATCTAAATAGAATGGACTGAATACTCTGATTAGATCCAGAAGCGAACCACGGCCAATAATTGTTTCTCAGTTGACCGCTCCGTAAGTTTGGATAACGCTTCAAGACAACCAGTTATTGCAAGCCCATAGAATTAAAAGATGGTCTTAACTGCAATTCCGCCAATATGAACACACCTGTATAGCGAACAAATGGTTTCACAGAATCTACTCATTTGTACATACGAAGACAGACAAAAGCTGGCAGAGAAAAAATTGTTGGTCCTTATGATTAAAAGTAGTTAGTTCAATTATTCACCGAAAGACAATTACAACTCTTTTGTTCGAAATCAAACACATTGACAAATAGCCCATTCCATTGGGAAAGAAGAACATGGAAACGTGTTCGGGAATGGTCTAATGAAGTAGGCATTAGAACAGTTTTTCAAAGAAGAAACTGCAATCAAATACGGAGACTAATATTTACACATATAAAATAATATGCAGATTTTGTTCGTAAATTATTAGCTAACATATATGAAAATTGAAAGCATCGAAAACAGATTACGTAAGCAGTATGAAATTGTTTTTAGTGACAAGCTATAGTTTCGGTCACACTGGACATACAGTGTGAGACTTTTGAAAACGACCAGATGACTTAACTAAAATCTAAGACCAGAGAAGATGGACTAGTTGCAGAAACCACCACAGACATTGAAACTAACGATCTTTAACATAAGCGTAGTTAACACCTTATACGCAGCCTTTATCTCAAATTCGATACAGTCCGTAGATCAGTACAGATTACGACAACACCTACAAAAAATGTACACAAACTGCGTCTGTCTAATGATTCCAGCTGGCATCACGACTTTACAAAAGTGAATTGTCACACGCAATACACGTTTACTATGTGGTACCCGCAAGTTCTGATCACTAAGCACCCTGATTGTGTGTGAAGCTGAAAAATCGAACGGTGTAGTGTCCCACTCATTGATTACATCTTCAATTCCGCTGGGATTACAGTTCATCCCGGACCGTTAGAGCCAACTAAAACAGTAACACCAAGTGGGCAAATTACCGTCAACTTGTAAACGCTCACTACTGAAAGTCACACAACCAGCATGTCAGTTTCCTACAGTGCTAATTCAAAGAAGGTTTTTCATGATAGCGCAATTATCAAACAGCTGTGCCATTGGTTGTCATATCCAGGGCTGACGATTCAGGTAATGTTATGTGATGTCAGTCCGGGCATGTGACCGTTCTAAGTCGATCGGTAAAGTGTACAGATCAGCAACAACGTTCTTGCTGTTGTCCGTATATTTGACATAGCAGTAGTAGTTAGTGTTGGATTACCAAGTAATAGAAATCCAATATCATGCTGAGTAAATAGTAACAGCCTGCATTACGGGTACACCGTCCATTGCCCAATAAAGTCAAAAACTATTGGTGGATAGACTGGTAGGTTTAACCAAACAGAATCGGTGAATAATCCACAAAGAAGTGACGGACACGGGATAGCTACAAACGATGTCACGGTTCTTTAGTTCTCAAAAACGTTCAACAGATTATGGATAACTGCAAAGACGTTGTCATATCACCGTTGTATTTCAACACAAGTGAATGGAAGGTTGAATGAAGATAACATCAGAATAGTCAAAGAATTAGAATCCCAACCATATGAATATTACGATCCAGGTCACAAGTACTAATTTTGCACTAGGAATCTCAACAAAACAGGTGGTGCTTAGTGACGGACCAACTTTCACTGGAATGAGATCTCCTAGAAACCACTTTATTGAGTCACTCAGGCTTAAGAATGATCTATTGTATGTGTAATTTGGTTTATCCCCAGAAAGAAGGTGACAGTTGTAGTGGTGAACAGCAAAGTTAACTGAATCATAACTCCAGTATCTGCTTACTTTGCAAGTGATCCCTGGACTATTTGTGTTTTTCTTCCACACGTCCACAAATATTTTTTCATTTTATGGAGTGGTACATCTGTTAATGAAAACCATGTTAAACTTCGCTACGTTTAAGTTACCAATGAGTGATATGAACTTGTAGTGACCAGCGATCGTGTGACTTTTCTAAGGATCCCGGCTGCAATCGTGTTTTCCCGCTTGTTTGTTCTGTACGCATGATTCTGTGTAGTCTGCTATAGGAGGCCTGATATGAACTCAGTGCTGCAAATGCTTGCCCTTTCCTAACGACTCATCCGTCATTCCATTCTCCAAGATCGCTCAACCTGGACCTTTGTCAGCGTTGTTTAACGCACTCGAGGTTTCCGCGCACTCTTCGCTTGGCGCGCCTTTGAATATCGCCGAGTGGGCTGGAGCCCATCTCGTGCTTCTATTCTTTCTTCTCTTGGTTGCCGCCGTTGGTCACAGACTAGGCTAGAGCTAACTGCTTATCACATTTCTAAGCATTGATGAAAATATACGATTTGTTTCCCAAACCCACTGCTTTCTGTTAGTTCGAAGCCTGTTGGGACTACGTTTCGACTGTTCTTCAGGAAAGATGTTTTAAATTGTTGGTGGACGAGGGTCTAGCGCATACCCACTTGTTCACTACAAACTTAAAAGTATCCTACAAACACTTTGATAGTAGTAACCACTTCGTAGATTCTAGGAGTCCCAGCAAACACTCATGAAGGCACTTTGTGTTAACTATCCTGAGAAATTATCAGTTTCATCATGCCTACTTTGTGTGGTTACTTTCACTAATAAAGTACTGTTTTTTAAGGCCAATACAATTTAGTTAGGTTAACCTTTCACGTATTTATCAAACATAGAAGACTACCGTTGCCCTGCTGATGACTTTTTGGTCTGTTTTGCCCTAATAGTATTTTGGATTATGCAGGTGATGTGAGTTCAAATCCACATTTATATGAACAGCGATCTCTGGCATGTGATGTGGTACAATCATCCGTAGATTACTGTAACGGATTGGTCGCTGTATGCGGAGTGAATTATCAGTGATGCTCATATTAAAATATGATTTATCCTAGATATAAGAAACACTTACTCCTGAGAGGCGCCCATACAGCCTAAGACACTTGTTTTGTTAGCTATCCGACCCAAACCATCGTATATTCTATCTCTGCTGTTTTTTACCGTTAACTGAACCTTAAACCAGATGTTTTTGTTTTATCGCGTCAGTCTGATAGTTGTGTGAATAGTCAGTTGCCTATTGTTGTACGTTGCTTGAGTAGTGTATACATTACCTTTTTTGGAGCTGGATTCGTTGCCGTAGTTTTTGAATCGCCTGACTGCTCGGAATAACTCGGTTGGGTATGAATGTCATATTATGGGATTACAATTCATCTTTGACGTACTAGACATCAAATTGTAATCCGTCTCCTGGAAGCGATATGTTGAACAAAACTGTTGCGATTGTCAACCATTGCATTGTGATAATTTGTTCAGTAGTACCGTTGCATTGTAATCCAATCCCGTTTTGAATAGTTGGGATTGTTGGTTTATCGTGCAAAGTCGTACACCAAACACAACCTGTTTGTCTACTGACCATTAAAAGAGTCACCAAAATACAACAAACGTTTAGGATAGAGGTGTCGAGCTAACACGTTGGGGATGTAGGTCCATTGAACAACGTGAATGAGGTTCCCTCAATAGGCAAACGATGTCGGCCGCGATTATAGTGGGAGGCGAGATGATGCGCGCAAAAAACTTCGGAATCTTCGATTTGCATTCTGGGCATTTGGACTTATTGACTCAAGTGACGCATTCGAACTATGACCTAACGACTATTCGATTTGGACACAGAACGAAGCCAACCATGATTAATCAACACTGTAGAGGTTCTCACACAAGTGAACAAACTCAACGGCATTGTCTAAAACGTAATATTATTCATATAGATTGAACACCACCCACAATCGATCGCCGCTGTCGCATTCACATAAACTTTCCAGTCAGACCCTTTTGAAAAGAAGCACTAGACTGAAGTTCTGCTCTCATTAAAGCTCGTCAGTAATGCATATCCTTATCATTAATACATATCCTTGCGACAGCTGCGATCTGTATGAAAACCAAAAAACCCTACTATTCCTCAGTAATAATATTATTTCTCATACAGCCTTTCTGAATTCAAACTTGAGGCCATATAAAACAATGGTTCTACTGCCCAGATAGAATGTGCATCTTTGTAATTTGACTTTTGTCTGGACTTGGACTCTCCTACCACATCTTAGCTCGTGTATAACGATGGTACTGTACAACAAACACTGCACAATAAGATAAGTTTTACTTGGTTTACCTGTAGATAGTGATATTGCTTAGTTTAAAGATTAATTCTTCATCGTTGTATACTAGTGACATAATGATCAAAACCTGGAATAAACATGATTCATTCATTAGTATACTTCCTTTTGAAGGTTGCATAATATACTAAGATAGCAAGACCAATCTTAATGATCCCCCAGTACTGTCCACGAAAACCTGTTTTGTATGATTAGTCTTACCGAAGAACATTACCCCACCTACTATGTCGCACTTGTCTTGATCGGCTTACATAAGAGTGAGACGGTCCCACCGAAGAAGAAACGTTTCTGCCCTCTCGGGAGGTTTCATTCTGGATGTAACATGAACGTATATATGCACATATATAGAACAAATTGTGTCTATCGAGAGAGTAGAGTCTGTATTCCGAATTGTGGCCGTTTTCGGACAGACCTCTAATATTTACAGCGTTGTTCTATTAGTCGACAGTTCCCGGCTGCGCGAAGTCGTTACGTGTTTCTTGACAGTCCGACAATATAACTGTCTACCCACAACACGCTATTCCAAGGTAGCAAATGCTGAATGGTATTACGCCACTGTTTGATTTTCAACTTATGCACCGAACTGCTCGCGGATTTCATTACTTCGGCGGGTACTTTCAGTTATGGCGCGACAATTTTGACACTGTTGCGTGCGACGGTGATTTGTTAGAGACTCCCACTAACCGGTCCACTGTACAGAACAGCCTAAATAAGACTTCGGTATTAATCATGAGTACATCTTCACTTTGGTTGATACTATGAACCGACACCATCATACTAACTATGTCTTACTTACATTGAAATGTCAATCTCACCTCACAAGAAGGAATGTTTCTACCAAAGAGCCACTGCTTGCATCCTGAAAGGTTTTTTATTGGGAGTACTATAATAACCCATAGTATTACTTCCCCAACTAATATGACGTACTTGTAGGAACAAAGTCACTTTTAAACCATGTGTATGCCGATAAGTTTGGATGCTTCGTCAACGGTACCATTGTAGTGTTGTGTTAAAGCGCTCAAACAATAATGCTTTTAGTAATCAAAGGTTGTCTATTTTTACCGAGTTCGATGCAATAGAAGCTATATACACATTGCGTGATACGTCCATTCAGATCCAAACTGAGCACTTAATTAATTTTAAGCTGAACATCGCTCACAACTGATCGCAGCCGTCATATTCACATAGACTTCTCAGCCAACCTTTTCGAACCATCAGTAGTAAATATTCTTGTCACATACGGAAGTTAACTCAGGCTAGGCTTTCTTGAGAAAACCGTGTTCGTACTGTGCAACTGACTTCACACTAGACATGACCGGGCTATCATGCGCACACATTCAGCTACAGCCGACTGTGAGTAACACTAAGATTGCTCGACCTCTCCGAGGCGGTGATACAGTAACTGTCCTGGTAACTCATGTCTTTCACAACAACAACAACAACAACAACAACAACAACAACAACAACAACAACAACAACAACAACAACAACAACAACAACAACAACAACAGGAAACCTGTTCAAGTTGAAATTACAGAAATCATCAAACTAGTAGGGGGGCGTTTTGGTTACTGATAAGTAGTAAGGGATGTTGGTTGACATACTCACAATAGAATGTGCGTCTGCATATGATGATTCGGTTGTGTCCAACGTGAAGTCAGTTACGCATTAGGCAAAACGGTTGCACGATGAAAGCTTGACCGTGGCAAGGATATGTACTACTGATTAGAGCAAGACCAATGCATACGGCCTCTTTCCAAATAGGACAGACCAAAGAGTCTGTGACAATAGAAAAGCTACAAGTGATTTTGAGTGGTGTTCAAATTATATCAGCCCAAATCCTTTACTGCCTATCAGGAGTCAAGTAGTAAGCCGTGGCCTAGGAGTAGGATTCATTTAGGACTTTCATGGGAAACACTGTTGAGGTTTGCTCCCCTCACCGATGGAATAACGACACTTCGTGCAGTAAGCACTAGTTAGACACTTTAAAGGGAACACTAACGAGAACTTACCTCTTTTTGTAAATCACTGTATTGCCTCCTGGATTTTTCGTTTAACTGATCAAGTCTACGATAAAGATCTTTGATTGCACTTGTCTGGCCATGAACGTTTGCACGAAAGTCCGTTAAACCAGGGTCGACTCGCTGAAATGTTAAACAGGCACATTATGTATGTGGCTACACGGGAGTGTATTGGTCACATAAACCAGCGCATTATATCCAGACTAACCCAAATGAAACAATCAAAATGTTCCACTAATCGATACGTTGTTCAATGAGATTACTGAAGTCAAACAGACCGATATGTTCAGATTAGACGTAACGGAAAAGTTATTCTTTCCCCCACAGAAGTTGTGGGCAGTGAGGTTAATGGGTCAGCTGTGCGTACGACAGAGTCACTCAAGAGGGTTAAATTTCAAATTCTTGTTTGGATGCGATATTGCAGCGCTCGAGTAAGCGAAAACCCCGCTTTTGTGCGTCCGCTTTCGAAACTAGTCAAGTGGAAATCTTGTTAGGAATCAAAACCTGCTAACAACTAGCGGTAGGAATTCAATACAAAGTCACTATCTATCGACTTGGCAGCGTGATCAAAC
>JTDE01004809.1:4757-19211 GCA_014338405.1 Paragonimus skrjabini miyazakii
GATCGACACATGGTTCTGATGTGGTCATTCTGGCCGGGGATATGAAGGCCCAGGTCGGCCGTCTTGGTGAGACTGAGTCTTGTTTAGGTAGCAGATTTGAGGCAGCATCACATCGCCCAAGTAATGGCGCGCGATTGTCTCAACTGTGCGCTGCATATAAGCTATTTTTAGCCAGCACTAGCTTCAGACATCGTGCAGTCATTGTTATACCTGGCGCTTTTTCTCCGAATCAGACCTGGTCTCAGAAAGACTACGTAGCTGTTAGTTATAGGTAGCGGGGTTCCATTCAGGATTGTCGTTCTTATTGGGGCACATACTTGAATTTAAATCATGTATTGGTACGTTATCGTTACTGAGTCCCATGCTGGAGTAGGTTAGGTTGGTGGACGCTGTTAGGTAAGTCTGCGAGGAGAGCAACACGAACTGGAACTATGAAGTTTTCCGCAGAAACGCTAAATAGGCGTATGGCTAAATAGTGGTGACGGCGTGCACGAGAAACGATCTCAAATAAGATGAAACTTTGCAGCTATGCAACGATACAGATGGTGAGTGAAACGGATACAAGTGAAAACTACCGAAAACCTACGAAAATGTTTAAGCGCGAAGGTTTAATTGTGTCTAATGGCGCTGAAGTTGTGGCTGGTCAGATGCGCAGGCTGACCACGTGTCCATCGTTAGACACATGGTTGACAAACGACGCAACCGGATGAGCGAGGATTGTAAGACGATGGATTAGTAACCCAGTTCATAACCTACTTCCGCGTAAAATACGTATAGGGCGACAAAAGTGTGTAAAACGTGAACGCGGGTAACCCTAGGAATAGTGATGATAAATGACACGTCACTAAAAACGTATGATGAACGCACCTAAATGGGGTCGTTGGATTAATACGCGTCGTATAGGATTAGGGACCCAATTAAACGAAACGTACTCACCAATTTGTGTTGAGGGTGGAGGCAAAAATGCCTCAAAAGGAAGCGTTGGGAACGTGGTCAGCAATTTGTAATGGTGAAGCAGGAGTGAAACGTTCAAAGAAGAAATGTTCATTAAAAAGGTTCACCAATTTGTGTTGGTGGCCGAAGTAAACGCGCTGAAGAATGATCGGGTTTGGCGAGCTGGGAACATCGTGACTCCTAGTTAGTGGCTGGAGACGTTACGTGAGATGACGGCTAATTGAGCTCATTGACGTGAATGTTGTCGATGTTTGTCCAAGTTATCTGTGAATTGAGTGCATTTAACGATGTGGTGCAGTGAAAGCCATGAAGAAGCTGTCTTGCTTATGTGACCTCACTTTCTCTTATAGTTCGGTTGTTTGTGTGTGATGTTGGTGCCTTGATGTTGAATGTTTGAATATAAACGTGGCTGTTGTTCAGTAGTTAAGTCCGTTCCCCTCTCCTTTTTTCTTCTGTCTTCATTTATGGGGTTTGCTTTTTTTTGGTTGTCTGGCATTTAAGCATCTGTGTCAACCACTGATGTATTGTCATCTGTAGTGATGTATTAATGAATGTACCGCACTTCTCATGAGTCCATTTCTATTGACCCATTCACTGTTTTCCTCTCATTTTTTCAGCCGCGACATCGCAACGAATTGGTTGATTCGCATGTAAAGAACATGCATTCAAAGCATCTCGATCGCATTGAAATCGTGGGGTCGCCAGCTGCTTTTCCTAGTACAGACTCAATCGTGAAACCCTCGTGGCACCGTTTTCCGCATTCTCTTGTCTGGACTCCAATCCCGCTTCTCACGTAAGCTGATGATGTGGACTGGCTGTCTCGAAAAGTGACTGTGTTCTTCTCTTTTATGTTTCAGTTGGCTGTTTCCTATCATCGGTCATATGGGCATCACCAATGCATCTGGTATTATTTACGACTTTGCCGCTCCTTATACGATTTGTGTATGTTTCCAATTTGTGTGATATCCGTTCATTTTCATAGGAAGATAACATGGGTTTCGGATGGCCAACAATGTACTACCAGCTGGATATGAATTTAGTCGGTGGTCAGGAGCAATGGGACAAGGCAGTTTACAAGGCCAATGAGGTTTATAAACTGCGAATGGTAAGTAATACATAGCACCGTTGTCTTTTTATTTATCGAACTATAGTACTCGTGGAGTTGTTAGCAGCTTTCTCTCCGGCATGGTCTGCCTCAAAGACCACGGTCTATCAAACAACATATATCGGTTGGAACCCGGTTGTAATACACCACTGCTGAACACTGTGTAGGTAATGCGCAGGTACAATACATACAGTAATGGCGTTACCGGTGGTACGTTCCTTGATGCTCACTAACTCTGACAAGAGTATTGTGTTCAGCTTGCGTGATACATAAAGGCCCAGTGGTTGTAGAATCATTTACTCGGCTCCGAACGTGCCGCGATTGTGTGGCGCTGTTATTCACGTTTGGTTCTTGTGGGCTCTGGTAATTGCCGTTATAAGGCTACTTGTGTGTCCATTAGCAGTAAACGACTTTAACAGATGTTCTCGTTCTTGTCTTGCAAGTTCGATAAGCTACAGCGCGTGTATACACCTCAAGGCAACGTTCACAAACAGTTTTAAAGTAATAATCTCTCATACTCTCAGAAATGACCCGTTATCGATTTATAATAGACTCTAGTATACCATCGGGTCCCCTCATAACCAACACGTCAAGGAACGCCGGGCGTGAGTTTTTGTTCGCATCTGAAGGTTATTATATGTGCCTTTCTCATTCTGTTGGGAAATGTTCCGTTTCCTCCGGAAACTGTCTATTTTTCGAGACACTCGAAAAATATTCTATAATTTTTTAAATGTTTCCTTACGCCACCAATGCAAAAGTCCTTGTTGCCTCCTTACCCTCAGCTAATCGTTGGTTGGTGTACTGACCTTCTGCTGAACCCGTTTCTACGGCCTACATTATGTCCAGTTTATAAATACTGATGCCCTCCGCCTGTGCTTTGTCTTCGGTCTAGTTATCCGTACACAATTGTCTCAGAGGTCATGTTTTCTTCATTGTGCTAGTTAGATTCAGCATATTGTGTTTCACGTGCGTTTTAGTTCACATTCCATCATTTATGATCATGCAGTCATATACTCATTTCACTCAGCGAAATGGACAGAGTTTTCATATTTTATGATCACCTCATGCAGAATCACTACGCGGTTGTACCCAACTGTTGGTGGTCTCACTGGTGTCCTGTGTGGTAAACACTCAGCTAACTTGCAGACTGCGTGACATAAGCATCGTAGACTGTGCAGTTTGTTCAGTTGACCAGTTGCTTGCGTGTCCCGATCATCTACGTATACGTGCTGGTCAAAGGTCGCTTTATTCACGCGGTCATCCACTTGATGTGACCTGATTGGTGGAGATAAAAATGGTTAATCCCAGTGTCTGACTAATTTTTCGTCCTGGACGGGCTTCACTTTCTAACCACAGAACGAAACAAAACGCACACGTTTTATATAACCTTGCTTTCAACACCAACCGAACGTCATTTTGACGCCACAGGTAACGCAGTCTAGCAAAAGAAACTCGTGCTTTTGCTATCCTCGCTGATATCTCATCAGCAATATTATGAGCTGGCGATATAGTGCTACCCAGGCATGTGAAACTGCGCACAGTTTCGAGCGGATTACCTGCAATGAAGAAAGTAGGAGCGGAAATGACCCAGTCTTGAAGCAACACTGTACTTTGAAGATGAGAAACGCATTCCATGCAAGCCAGTCCGGTTATTCACCTTGTTCAACGTGACTTGCATGTCTTCAGCAGAAAGGGCTAAGTGAGACTATGCCATTCTCATACTCCATGCCGGTAAGTCTGCTGCTCAGAAGACACCCAAGGCTGATCTAATTGGGTTTCTCAACCCCGCCTTTCAATGTGTCGTTCTTCGAAACACCGAACAGGAAAAGAGAGATCTTCACTTTCAGCGAATGCCATTAGAAATGAAAAGCATTCGATGCAATTGTCCATAAACTCACATTCTACTTGCAAAACGAACAACGATCTAATCAGGTTGACGTATTTTTGTGAAACTCCTATACGAAAGAATTAATTCCATAGGACGTTACGAGCAATCGAAGGGAGACTTTGAGTCTAAAAGACTACGACCGTCGATGGGTTGTAGACATGTCGATGCTGCAGTATTCGTCGCAGGGTGGAAATATGATCAGTGCACCCTCAATTAGATCTTTGTCCCGCTTGCTTTTTTCCCCCACCTACCTGACCTTCCTTGGTTTTAGTGGATCATCGTAATATAGAACCAGTGAGCAACTTAGATTCAACAGTTTGTTGCATATGTAATGACTGCGTAGACTTAGGACCTCTTTCTGCAGATGGGAATCACCGTTGGTGAACGTCAGTCATGAAGAGCCTCTTCAGGTTTCTGAACTGACTGAAAGGGTTACCAATTCTGGTATAACTGGTATGATCTGCTCACTCTCTTAATCAACTGTGCAACGAAACGAACACACTGTAACATGCTCCAAGTCCAAGTGGTTGTTCTCAAATGCACTACAGACTTTAACAATGAAGCAAGGCTTGTGACTAACTACTGTCTGATCGATTTCTGTTCATAGGTGAGATGCATGGAGCAGTCTTTATGGGACAGCATGTTTCTCTGCTTTAAAACGTGATATTGGAAATATATAGAAATCGTGAGATGCGCACATTTATAGCTTTCTTCCTCTATTTCTCCGTGTGTTGTATCAGCACACCAAACCTACCACCTAGCCGTTTCTTATTTGGCGAGACACGACCAAGTCGGGCCTTCAAATTGTCAACCAGCATGATGATATCTAAGTTTTCGGTATGTCTGAGAAGGCCGGTGAGGACGTTACAGATTGCAGTCTTGGTAGCATCTGAACTACTGTCCGCTGGAACGTACTCCGATATACTGAACGCATTCATTTCCAGACTTGTGAATGTGCTCCCTAGAGCAACTTGCTGACAAACTTTTTGATATATATATATATATATATATATATATATATATATATATATATATATATATATATATATACATAAATTGTCGTGGCTTTAGAAAACAGTTTCTACCCGAATGGATAAATACTGCCTTGTTGGACACCGATAGCCTGGGATATTTTCCGATCGTCCCTGCTCAAGTCTCTAACTCGAAGGTCTGACCTGCGAAACAAAGACGGTTTTCTCGGGGACACCACTCGAGGGTAGCTTTGCGACGAATCAATCTGTGTCTGAGGTAAAATAGATTTCAAAGCCACATAGAAAGTGCAGCAAACGTGATGGAATTTCACCAGCCTGGTATCTTCATAAAATTCCAGAAATAATATCCCAAAATACCTTCTATGCTGTTATCTTGACCTGATGGCCAGGCTTGTGTGCTGTTTTGATCCGGCGAGCTATGCTCGCTAGGACTTTGGCCTTTTCAGGTGCAACCTTGTCAGACAGGTCAAAGATGAGCAGTCAGACGAAAGGCAGTTACACCCATAGGATTGTATGTCACACCACTGACTGCGTAGAAGTGCTTACGTAGCGAGGCACAATCCTGTGGGCATACAGCAGTACTATTTTTATAGTTTCTGGCACTACTGTCTTCCTTGTTAGGAAGAAAAAGGTTGAAAAAGGTACCCTCAAACAAAGAACATTCCGATCGCCTAACGGTTGACCGTGACCGCCGGCGTATAATCCAATACGGTCGAAAAACATCTGGTATCTCGCAAAAAGCCCGATGTGCCATTGCGTGCAGCAGTGCTCAGAATCAAACATCAATGTCTAATTCACTGCGCCCTCGGGCTAGGCAAGCCCCTCACTGCCAAATGAGTCAGACTGTTGAGTCATTGGCTCCGGGTAGGATCCCCAAGAAAACCCTATACCCTGTTGTCTCGTAGGTCAGACTTTTGAGTCAGATACTCGGGGTTGGTATCCCTCAAGTTAACTCTCTTCCACGGCGTAAACGACCGAGAGGTATCAGAAGTTGTCTTTCTCCTGACAGTGAAATTATTCACCCATCACGAATTTCTCCTGCTATTTCATCCCCTCGTTTCTTCTGCCTTCCATCTGCCTTTGGGCGGTAATTGTTTTCTGAATCCAAGACAACTGGTAAACATTGGAGCCTTCAATGTATTCTCTCAAGTCTGGGTGTTGATGTGTGCTGTGTGTCGGAGACGCGAGTCTACGATTCTGGCACGGTTATCCATTTGAGCTCAACCCTAGATAACGGTCGATCCAAGCGTTTCTATCTCAGGGTTTCTGGTGACGCGGAAGCTGAATCTCGCGGTTAAGCTGGAGTGGGAATCGCACTGAGTTCCAGAGCGGAGCAATGCATGCTCGACTAGATCTCAGTGAATAGTCGCTTGTTCGCTGTCAGACTCAATACATTGGTAAAAGTCTGTCGACGCAAATCAGAAAGCGTTGTGTACTCATTATATCGGCGTACGCTGTTCGGATGCTACCAAGGATGCGTTCTATGACGCCCTCGTTGACCTTCTGAGGCAGACTAAACACTCAGACATGATCATACTAGCGGGCGACTTTACTGTTCAGCTTGGTCGTCTTTCTCTGGATGAGAAGTGGCTGAGAGGTATGTTTGGTATCCTGGCACAACGCAGTGACAATGGCGACAGACTGCTGCAGCTGTGCGCATCTCATGGTCTCCGTATGTTGAGCACCGCATTCCAACACAGAAAAAAGCACTGTGCTACTTGGAGACCTCCGTGTACTTCTCAGCCGTGGACACAGTTGGATCATATAGCAGTTAGTTACAGGTGGCGCCACTCTGTTAAGGACTGTCGTGCGTTTTGGAACAACCGCCTGGACTCGGACCATGCTGTTGTGCATGCCCGTTTTGCTCTGTCGTTTGCCCAGAGGACACACGCTCGTGAATGCAAGGTAGTTAACTGGCATTCGAGCGATGGGGATGTAACGAACGCTTACCAGGAGGTGTTGGTGAAGAAGTTGCCCAGTTCCAGTCATATAAATGATCCTAACGAACACTGGGACCAAATCGCCAAAGCTATGAAAGCATGCTGTGAACAGGTATGTTCCGAAGGAGCTTTTCACTTGAGACGAAACTGGATTTCCGTCACGCCGATAAACCTCATGAACAAGCGTCGCTCGATCCCACCTGGTTCTGAATATGATGACGACCGTCGGGAACTTAAACGCAAGGTGATTAAAAGCCTACGCAAAGACCGTGAGCACTACTTGGTTAAACAATCGAAGGAGATTGAAAGAGCCTTTTTATCTGGGAATAACAGAAGGCTCTTTTCTCTGATCTGTGATTGTACTGGCCCTCTAGTCGGCGTAAGTGAGACCATACGTGAAAAAGATGGTTCACTTATCACCGGTCAATCGTGGCGACTTGACAAGTGAGCTGAACATTTTGAAGAACAGTTCAGCTGACTTCAACCAGACTAAGTGGACGACGGAACCCGAATGGTCAGTTCTTGCGTTGCAGACGGCCCTCCGTCGGAAGCAGAAGAGGTCCTGGAATGTGCTGTTTCAAGGCTGGGGCATTTCCACTCCTACTTTCTTCATTGCAGTTAATCCGCTTAAGACCGTGTGCTGTTTCACATAGTTAGGTAGCACTATCTCGTCAGCCTGTAATATTCCTGATGAGATATCAGCGGGAATAGTGAGCGCACGAGTTTCTTTTGCTAGACTGCGTCATCTATCGTGTTCTAAAGACATTTCGTTATCGCTGAAAGGAAGGGTTCACAATGCTTGTCTGCGTTCCGTTTTGATGTGTGTTTCAGAATCGTGGTCTGTTCGCAGCGAAAATATGAGCAGACTCGCTGTGTTTGACCATCGTTGTCTTCGCCAAATAGCCCACATTAAATGGACTGATCGCGTGAGCAATGTGGCAGTTCGCCCTCGCGTATTCCGGAATGGTCAATTAGTCGTCTTGCGTTCGTTCGGTCACGTACTCCGCGTACCAACTGCTAGTTCACCGTACCGGGCATTATATACTGAGACCACCAACAGTTGACTGAGACCACGTGGTGATGATCAAGCAACAACGTGGTCACGAACTATGAGGACGCTGGCCGTTCCATTGAGCAAAGCGGATAGGTATCGCCCACGTGGTTGGGATCCTCGTTATCATTCAGATGGCTGGTTAGAAACAGTATCCGAAATGACGATGTGCCGCAATCAATGGCATACCTGCATGTATACCATTTTTAGTTCTTCCGCTCAGTCTTGTTTTATTAATTTTCAACCTTCTTAGTAGCGTTTTCTCCTAGGATATTCCACTCCGCCGTTGATATGATCGGCTGCCCGGGCCACAATACCTTTTGGTCATCCTCATGACTGTTATGGTGATTAGTGTTTCAATTTTCCAACTAATTAATAGTTGGCTAACATCTCATTCACCTGTGATTTGAACTGACCTCAAGATTTGTTGTTAATAGGCTATATGCAATAGGTTTTTTCATCACTGGGCAGGAATGCAGATTCTCAGGCTATATTATCAGCCACTTCGACGACATAGTCCAAACTTTTTTTCTCCACAGGCCATTTGCTGCCAAATCTTTCTAATGTGTTGGGTCATATTTGGACTGAATATTTTCAGGTTTCCCAAAGCAGCCAATCTGCTGTTTACTGTGTCGTGCACTGCTTGTCCAGCTACCAGTTTGATGGGGTAAGATGCGAAATGGACAGAAGGCGTTTGTAGAGTCGTTAATGAACCGAAACATTCGAAGGCGTATCTCGGATGCCGTTTATCTATTTGGCTGGTGCCTTTTTTACGAGAATTATTCATTTTCGTCTTATCCAGATGCAAACTCCTATGAGTTCATCGAATTGGATATTCCATTCTCATTTCGCTTTTTCCACCTCTTTAGTTTTCTGATTTTTATCTTATCATCGTCGGTGAAGGCTACAGTGCATCTGTGATTCGCGCTGACGCTTAACTACTGTGCACCCATAAAGAAAAGAGTGAACCGTAGCTAGAAGAAAAAAAGAAACGAAAGGGGAGATACCTAACTACTAAAAACAGCTATCTGAACTCAATTAGCGGACATCAAGGTGCCTGCACCTTGCAAACCAACAACGGAGCTATTAGGGAAAGTATAGAGTCACCAGCAAGACGGATTGTATACCTTTTTTTGATGCCGCACAGACAACGACAACATTTACACTACTGAGCCCGACCAGCCACATATCACACAAAGCCTCCAGGCACAGACACTGTAGGTTACAAGGGTCCCAAGCCTGGAAACATATCCGGTATATCATGGCTAACCCCTTGACGAACAACTTCCTTCCTCTTTGCCAGATCATTATCTGTCCATCTGGCACCTTACTTCAGCTGACTACAGCGTGGGCAAAGAGTGTTGGGTGTGACAGACAGCTGGCATAACCATCGAAGTCTACGCAGCCTTAAAGATTGAATGAAGCAGCTTGCGTGGCATTGTGCACTAAATACATGCTTCCAGCTGCTTCGTTGCTTACTCATTGGTATCACCCGACGTGAGCGATCGAACAGAGACATTACTGGTCAGATACGTAAAGATGATTCATGCCTGCTATCCTGAGCGACTAAGTTTCACGGCGGTAACGTAAGACGGCCCTCACAAGTCGCCTTATATGCGCACTTCCTAAGCTTCAATGAAATGTATCTTTATTTTCAGAAGTGTCCTAACTTAACGAATACAACCCTTACGTTAGTGATGTGAATTCCCATATCCTATGTCTCTGCCGTTGTTGCTGCGACTTCCTAACTACATCGTCCGGTGAACAACTTCTGTGACCTCGTTGTCTAATAATAAAGTTAAAAATTGGGTAAACCAAAGCGTCAACAACGAAACATGACCGATAGCATGTAGATAGACGTTTTTCATCAGCTGGAGGCCGTATGGTCTATTGAACATTTTCAGAGCCACGGACAGATCTTGGAAGTATTTTTGGTATCTTAGTAATGTTGGCACCGAAAACTTCATCAACAACATTTTAATCATTAAGCAAATTTAGGAGTGAGTCAGAGTTTCAGTGCATTAGTTAGTAACTCCTAACGATAGTCCGTCTGGTTGACTTAAAGCGTCCAACCTCGAGTACCCCGACCGGTTTAATATTATTGTTGTACACGTGTCTGATGACGAACTGAGTACCAACGTTCTTCAGCTCGCAATCGATGTAATGGAGTTAAACTTTGTACATACGTCGGAAACGAAAAAGAAGTCAGTGTGTGAACCGACACGACTTCGATTGAGATCCTCGTTATCACTCAGGTTGTTTTTCGGCTTACGTGATACGGCACACCATTGTTTAACTGCTTCTCACGTTTGATGACGATCGTTGTTACCCAGCGATGTTTTTATGCATGTCTGGTTGAATATTGCAGTTTCGTATTTGACCAACTGATTTACAATATTAATTCGTTGGTGATTGCCGATTCTTGACTCTTTCTGTGTTCTTCTGTTAGGCTGTTTTCGTCCTAAGGACGGAACGCGATCTGCACGAACATAAAGCATCCTAATTAGGCGACAAATATCAAACCAAAACGGAATTAACAAATCGGTTCATCATGTTAAATAGTGTTCGCCGTGCTTAAAAATGAAAGTCTTGTCGGCAGTGAACTTTTTGCCGTCGCGATTGAAGTGTGTAGATTTATTTGTTGGGTTTAGCTTCCTAGATATCTGGATCTAATTTGTGTCGAATTTAAAGATCCGTTTCGGCTACGCGTTATTCAACCGGGATCCTTTTCGCAGAATGATGTTTGAGCTCAATGTCTGTTTGATGGATCGGTTTTATTTTGTCTCAAGGCATTAGCTGTTTTATCTCATTCGATTCTCTTTTTGAATTGCTATATTGGTTACGTAGTCACGTGACTGAAAAGAGCGCACTGTTGTGTTTTGATTTTAATTTGAATCTCAGTTTGCTCGCTTCCAATCTACTGAATTCACATGTCGATTCTCTTGAGCATTGTCGTTATCGATTACGATATACCAATGGTTCATATTGTTGTTTGACTATCATCCAACCATAAAAAGAGAATTAAAGAAAACCCCGGTTTCTAGAGATAAAACAAAGCAAGAATTGGGCCAAATATGCTAATACTTTTTGCCTAGACCCATACCTTCAACATCAAAGCATCTACACATTGTAACAGTAGAAAGGTGGAAGGACTGCGTTTTGAACCTCACTTTAGTTTGTATGTACACCTGATTCACTGTTATGTTCATCGTTTCTTTTCTATTCCCATAGCACAATCTGTTTTGTGACAATTGCTATTGCCACGTCGCCTTGGCACTCAGCAACATGCAATATCTGGGTCGATCGAACTGGAGTATGATCCGTGTGGCTGTCTTTTTCCTAACACATGCACGATATGTGAGGTATGTTGTCGAAATGTTCATGTGTTCATGCGCTGTCATTGCTCACTTGCACCATTATGTAGTGATTGTTGTACAGTTAAATGGACTTTTCCGGAAGTGAATTCGAAAAGACAAGCTGGTGTTAATCTGCTGCATGATCATTGTTCGAGCTAATTTCGTTGTGCCTAATGAAGTGCATACCGCAGAACTAAACTTTCAAAATAAACATCGAGTGTTCTGTGCAGGTATAGGTACTTTTGTGATGGGTCGCAATTGGCCACTCATATTGTGCTGGATTATCAAACCGGAGGTGCAAGTATTCCCACACTGGGCGGAAATTCTCAACGTGAAGAGGGTACGTCCAAAAGCTTACAGCGAGCGGATCGAGGACGGCGTGGGCGATCGGATGAGCTATCACTCAACTGGATGGAACCAACGGGCGAGACATGGCAGGCAAAATGGGATGGACGACCAGTTCGGGAACGCGATTATCCCAACACTCGGAGGAATATCTCGATACGGTCGTAGAATATGGCCAAAGCCCACAGTGGATAGATTGCGGACAACGCGAGCGACCGGACGAGCAATTGCTCAACGAGATCGGACCAACGGGCGAGGAATGGCAGCTGGAAAACCCTCCGATAGAAAACGTCGACACGCACACAAACTGGGCAGAAGTACACACGACGTGTGAGCGGAAACCGGAGGTGTTGTGGATCGGAATTCTGATTCATAACCGCAAGTGCGCATAGCATGGCAACCAGCGAGTTGGACAATAAAGAGTGTGCTTTATTGGACGCTTTTTCGTTACAATACGATCCTCATCGCTTGGTATTGAGTCACTAACCTCAGCGAAATAGCGCTGCATCATTTGTGCACATGTTTCATTAGCCGGGTGTGCTGAATTGAAAATACAAATAATCACAGTAAGCGTATATATGATGACGTCAAATGATCGCGTGTGACGGCAGCCGCTAGTGTTGGGAAGGCACGATCATGTGGTGGACTATCTTTCGTTAGATAGTGTAGCAATGGTTGAGAATCTAGTGCTTTCGCTTGTTTATCGCACGCCTCTAGCCGGACTGACTTGTACTCAACTGTCAGATAGTCACTGTTTGATTTCAACATCCATCGAAACTGATACGTTTACTTATTAGTTTTTTCACCAAAAAATGTGCTGAAGTTGTATTATTTTATAGATGAAATGTCCATCCTATATTGTGTGATACTTTGATTAAAAGCGTCCAAAACGAATTGGTTGATATTTATCCTCGGTGTCTGGAAGTATGAGACAAAATGACTTAACGTCTTTTCTACGAGTTCCGCCTTACACCACCTTGTGCGCGATCCCACCGGAGCGAACCAGAAGCCAGCGGCTAGGAAAATAGCGAACCGTACATTCCCAAATCAAGTGGAATAGAGTCGGGTCTCTGATACTAGCCTGTTTTGTGACCAACGGTAATAATCAGCATCTAAATGGAACGTACAAGTATCTATCAGGATGTAAATTCTGAAATACCGAATTACTTTTCACAAAAGCAGTCTTGTTCGGTTCTAACAAACAGTTCAACTAGTCCCATAAACAACGTTAACCAGGCAAACAGCCGAACAGATTCACAGAATAGCATACAATCCGCCGTGTGCAAACCGTTGCACACTTGTTTAGAATGACATCGAGTATGTGTTGATGCCTCCACTGACAATCGGACAGGTAAACATATGGGTAGATTAATATTGATTGTATCCCGGATCCTTGAAAAAATTCCGTTTTTGTGGTTGCCTTAAGCTCATGGTTATTCAAGGTAGTACAGTGACAGTGTTCTTACCCTACATTCGATAGTTTTGACACTATGCTTGGTCAGTTGTGTTAATAGGATGGTTCCTCTCAACAATGTACTAAACCATTTTAGATGCCGTTTTTCACCCATCTGAAGTCTGGCAGTTGTGCGTCTGCATGAACCACTTATGTACTACCGTATTTGATGATACTGATGATGTTAAGCTTGACTCAGCGCTGTTGTAGAATCGAGCGAAACCGAACCGGCCGGTTATGAATAAGGCAACGAGTAAACAAGTAGTACATTGTTGATCTGCGAAATCAACGCGAGAGCGAACGAATAACAAGACGAAATGGCAACACAGCCGAACGACAAGCGAGCATGCAGCGGGCTCGTACGTTCGATTGCGCGGGGTACTTGTCGGTATCCATACTCGTTCAAACAACTGTTTAAGCACATCAACGACACTAGACCTTGACTTGGTGTGACGGCTTGCGCAACTCGATGACCTGTTGGGCTAAACTGGACGGTATGGCCACCACACCGATAGAGTCACTCATACAAGGCAGGCCAATAGGTAGAGGTCTGACAAACCAGTCTCCTGGTCCTCCAGGTTGGAGGTTGGAAAAAAGTCGACATCTTTTTCCGAAACATTTACCAGTTCTGGTACATTGCAATCCACCCACTGTCTCGCGGTACAGGTTTTTGAGACAACGACATTGGTTGAGAGTCTTACTCGCTCTCCTGTCTAGATCTGGGCGTCCTGGCAGTATCAGTATCTCAGTCTACATTCAATCATGAATAACCACAATACAAGTAATTCCACACTGCATCGGCCGTCTCGCATTATAAACCGAGTCGCCCTATCTGCTGCATACAGCAGGGTGGATAGACGAAAACATGTTACTGCTGACCCCTCCCTCACTGTCCTATCAAATTTCGTTCTCAGGCCCCTTTCGACCTCCATTCATGATAGTTACTCCAAAGGTCCCACAGATGTATCTAACCGTGGTAACATTGAGCCGGTAAGTTCCGTCTGTTGCCATTTAGCTTCAGGCCTCGTCCATAGCTTAGACTTAAAATGCGAATTAATATAGTTGCCTTTAACGTTCGCACTCTAAAATAGATAGGTCAACAGGGCGCTCTCGCACGAACGTTAGACTCGTTGCATGTCGATGTCTGCTGTATCTCGGAAACTAGAATCCAGGATAGTAGTCCGCGTATGGAACTGACATCACCCACGTTGTCTACCCGATACTGGTTATACACCTCGGGTGACTCCACAGCCGCGGTTACAAGTCAAGCTGGAGTGGGTATAGTTCTCAGCACGAAGGTTGCAGCCGCATTAGTAGATTGGATTCCTGTTAATAGTAGGTGTAGGCGCCTTGATGTTGTATGTTTGAAT
>JTDE01004809.1:24833-36846 GCA_014338405.1 Paragonimus skrjabini miyazakii
CACATTTATGCATGCCTCGTTGGTTGGTCGTGTTGACGATCAACTTGGTAGTTCATGCGACAGCGATGTGTTTAGCGTAGTGGTTTGTTGTTATTGTCGAAGGTGCTTGTGTGTTTGTGCGCTTCGTTGCTTGTTGTGTTTGACGCGTGTATTTGTGTTAAAGTGTAGGTGTATGTGTCATCATCCTCATCCTCATATGCAGCAATACATCAGTGGTTCACACTAATGCTTAACTGCCACACAACTATGAAGAAGAAGAAACAAACCGTGTTTAGGAAGAGAGGAAAAGGGGAGAGGTTTGGGGACCTAACCCTTAAAAATAGCTACGTCCTTATTCAAACATACAACATCAAGGAGCCTAACACCTTGCAAACAAACAACCGAGCTGTAAGTGAAAGTAAGGCGTCATCAGCAAGACAGCTTCCTCACGGCTTCCACTGCCCCGCGTCATTAAGTGCACTCACTTCACAGACAACTCGGCCAAACAACGACAACATTCACGCCACTGAGCTCGTTTAGCCGCCATCTCACCTAACGTCTCAAGCCACTGATTCTGCGAGTCGTGAGGGCCCCAGCCTGGGAGACGAACCCGATCTATAGTGACTAACCCCTTCGTAATGATGATGATTAAGCACATACAAAAGTTGGAAACAAAGAGAGTACAAATGGCAATTATAGCTCTAACATAGTTAGCAATAAATAAATAGGGTCTCTACATTATGTAATCTGTGGCATGTTCTAGATTGAACAATCACCTTTTGTATGTAACTCTATAAGACCATTTGTGTCAAATGCACACGCTTGTATTAGCACTTCTGCACAATTCGAGTCTGGTGCTTCTTTTTGAAGAGGGCTGACTGAAAAGCCTGTGAGAATGCGAAAACCGCGATCAGTTGGAAATGGTGTTCGACCTATAGGGTTCATGGAAAACTTACAGATTAGAGGAAGCTAAAAAAAATGTATTTTTGGATCTGTGTTGCTGCAAGGAAAGAATACAGGTGATATTGAGCAGAAACCCAACCACTACCTGCCAAGCGTGCAACAATCGCATTACAACGCACAACAAATGACAACTGGCTGACATCAATAGTGGAGGATCAAAAATGTCTTCATTCTCCCGCAAATTCTGATGACCAGCTTGTCTGAATACTCAGTTTGGTGTCCTGAGTATACTCGTTTAGTCTACGTTTGAATTCAACTACGGATGACGCAGTTACGACAAGCTCTGGTAGGTTGATCCAGATTGGGCAAGTTCGGATGTGCCAGCTGAACGGCTCATTTGATATTGTGGCTTTATCGAGTTACTTCTGGAGTAGTTATTTTCCTTAGCCACAAGTAGTTTTCCCAAAGAATGTTAGGGTTAATATAAAGCCTTACACACTAAAAGCAAGTATTTTGTGATATGCCGGTAGCGCGTTGAGAGCTGCCCCAGTTTACGCAACCTATCCAGGTGGAGCGGAAAACGTAGTGTCGTAGCCCGTTTTACAGCTCTGCGTTGTACCTACTTTCTTATGGTAATGTTCTTCATAAACTGTGGACGACAAGCTTGAATATTCAGCTCAATATGGGGAGCGCATCAGCGAATTAAGCATAACAGTGAAATAGTCTGATTGACACCGTCCAAACAGTCTTGTGAGTAACTCAAATACCGAGCTAGCTTCTTTGATCATGGGCGCGCTGTTACGGAACAGGTTAAGATCACTTGAGATTGTCGTGCCCAAGTGACGCTCTCGTGTAGTGATGCTCAGTTTTTCATCTCACAGAAAGTAATCCGTGCAATCCGAATGACGGAG
This sequence comes from Paragonimus skrjabini miyazakii, assembly GCA_014338405.1. Taxonomy (NCBI): domain Eukaryota; kingdom Metazoa; phylum Platyhelminthes; class Trematoda; order Plagiorchiida; family Troglotrematidae; genus Paragonimus; species Paragonimus skrjabini miyazakii. The sequence continues at coordinate 26,627 of JTDE01004809.1, forward strand.
GTACATCGCTTTACACTTAGCTATGTTAAACGGGGTCGGTCGTTTGTGGCTCAGTGGCATCTTGAGTTTAACTCACTGTAGCTTCCCAGTTTCAGCCACAGTTCCCTTTTCGTGCTAACTTTTAGTGATGTCAGCAAACAGTAGCAACGGAAAATTGATCGGCTGTGGAATTTAGAGCATAAGCAGAAGTGAGAGCGAAGGTCCTTGTATGAAACCATGTGGTACACCGCTCGTCTCACAGTAGCAGTCTAAGGAAACCCTGTTCACGTGGACATTAGAGTGTTGGCCCTCTATAATTTAAGTTCCCCTACCGTTCACCGGTAATCAAACTATCGATCAACAAGTTATTGATTTCTGTGATTTCAGTTCAGGAAAAAGTTCTAGTCATGGGGTCGTGGATTGAAGTTAATAGGAAAGTTGCTGTGGCTTCTCTCGAGTCGTTCGGGCAATCTGAGCATTACTCACAAGTGAATGTGAGAACAGTTTTGCAGTGGTCAGCGTGGTCGTCTCATCGAAGAGTCGCCCAGTTCAAATCCCCCGTTGTGGCAAAGGTGTGCACTACTGACGAGCTCTAACACAAACGAAATTCGCGTATAATGCTTCTTAATAGGCTGACTGAAGAGATGGAAGAAGTTTTTTTTACCTGGGAATAGCAGAAGGCTCTTTTCTCTAATCCGTGGTTGCGCTGGCTGTCGAGTTGATGTAATTGAGACTGTATGCGAAAAAAATGGCTCACTTATCACCAGCCGGTCGAGCCGACTTGACAAGCAGGCTGAACATTTTGATGAACAATTCAGCTGTCCTCTACCAGACAGTGTGAACAACGGGACTGGATTGGTCTGTTACTGCGTTCTAGATGGTCCCCCGTCGGAAGCAGAATTGGCCCTGGAGTCTGTTATTAAAGCGTAACAAGGCTGCTGGACCAGACATTTCTGCTTCTCTTTTCAAGGATGGTCGGGAGAGGTTGATATCAGAACTGACGAAACTCCTCCAAACGATTTGAGTGACTAAAGAGGTACCTCGTGATTGGTGCCTATCAACGGTAATTCCCGTTTTCAAAATGAGGGCTGAAGGCTGTTTGACAACCACAGAGGCATCAGTTTAGTGTTTATTGTGTCCAAGTTACTCATTGACCTCATTTTACATTGGCTCACTGAGATCAGAGAAAATCAGACATGCGGAGATCAGGTAGGATTTCGAACCGGTCTGGGATGCGTTGGTTACATTTTCACGTTGCGACGGGTTTTGAAACATCGGCACTGTTACAGACAGCCGACGGTCGTGGTTTTCTTGGACGTAAAGGCTGTCTTTGATTCAGTTGCTCGTAACGTTCTCTGGAGCTGTCTTCTTTGCAAGGGAGTACCAGAGCAATACGTGAATCTGTTTAGATCGCTGTATGCTCTGTCTGTGTGCAGGGTGAGAGTTTATGGACGACTTTATCAGGCGTTCAGCACTTCAAGTGATGTTTGTCAAGAATGTACGATTACTCCCTTCTGGTTCAATTTTGTCATGAACGACATTCTGGAGGGTGTGCATAAGGAATCCAGTGAGATTGATGTTGAGCTTCTTCGTGGAGCTAGTTTGGTTGTTCTGGGGTATTCAGATGACATTGTCTTAATTAGCCTTTCTGCTGAAAACATGCAGACCATGTTGGACAAAGTGAGTGACCAGGCTGGTTTGCATAGAATGCACTTCGCGCTTTCAAAGTGTTGCTTCAAGACTGGGGAATTTTCACTCCTACCTTCTTCGTTGTAGTTAATTCTCTTGAGACTGTGAGCAGTTTCACATACTTGGGTGGCACTATCTCGTCAGTCTGTAATATTCCTGATGAGATATCAACGAAGATGGTAAAAGTATGGATTGCTTTATCTAATCTGCATGATCTGTAGCGTCGAAAAGACGTTAGGTTGTTGCAGAAAGAAAGAGTAACTAATACTTGTGAACGTTCTGTTGTGCTCTATGGTTAGGAACCGTGGCCTATTCACAGCCAAGATGCCAACACACTTGCTATGTTTGAGTATCATTGTCTCCGCCAGTTAACCTACATTAATTAGACTGATCTCGTGAGCAATACGGCCGTTCCCTGGCGCGTATTCTGGAATTGTTTGGATGCACGATCAATCGGCCAACTACTCATGTTGCACAGCCTGTGTTGTCTGGGACACGTACTCCGTATGCCAGCTGAGTGTTTGCCGTACCCGGCATCATATACTGAGACCACCAACAGTCGAGTGAAACCACGTGGTGGTGGTCAAGCAACAGCGTGGTCACGAAATATGAAGACTGACTGCTCCACTGAGCAAAGTGGGTAGATGTCGCCTACCTGGTTGAGATTCTCGTGATCGCTGGTTGGAAATACCATCCGAGATGGCAATGTGCTACAGTCAGTGGTGTACCTGCATCTATACCATTTCTAGTTCTTCCGCTTAATCTTCTTTTAATAATTTTCAACCTTTTTAGTGGCGTTTTTTTCTGGGATATTCCACTTTACTGTTGAGGTGAAGGGTGGCCTGAGTGACGATACCTTTTGGTCAGGCTCATGGCTGGTATGGTGATAATGAGACTGATTGAGAAGTTCACGAAACCTAATAACATTAGTGCTCATGGTAGGAATATGCTGATGAACTGGAACAAAATGTAAACCCAAATCTAATGCTTCTTTTATAAATGGGCTAGCTGGAGAGTCTATCTGCTTAGAGAAGCTGCGTTCCTATATGTATTATGTTCAAGTTATTTAGACCTTTCCTGACTGTTCATCCACACTTGTGTTAAGCCACCTATGAAAGAATCACCGAAAGCAAGCCTGTCTTTTATAACCTCCTTTTGGTTACCATAACACAATCTCATCGCTCTCGGTTTTCAGACAGGCAAACACCAAAGCAGACGGTCTTGTGAGTTTATGAGCACCTTCTAGGAGATTAGGCGGGTGACTTGATCCATTCCTACAATACACTGTGACGTGGTTCAGCCCATATCAAAGCCAGTATCTGGTAAACTGGAGGGGGAGAAGTGGTCTTCTTCGTGTTTGCCGTCAGTTGGTGAGACGAAAATGACTTACTGTTTAAACGTTCTGTTCAAACGGGGAGCTGCTGACGCTTTGAAGATCGAGTGAACGGATGATGCTGACGTGGAGGTAAGTGGGCAGTGGTGATTGAATGGATGTCCAATACGCATCAATAGTCATGTTGACGATGCTTATGGAGACATCCCTAATAATATAAAGCTGTTTTATTCGCCTTGAGCTGATTCACTGCTGCAACAGCGCAGCAGGTCTGAGGGGGGAATACGGTTGATTTAAAAAGGTTTATGAAATATGTGTAGGATGAGTGTTACCGACCTGCTCGCTCACTTTTGTCTAACACTGTATGTGTATGCTTGTTTTTCCTGAACAGATCGCCACTTTGAGAATCTTTTTGATTGTGATTGGTGTTTTACTTTTCAGTAAAAAACATTTTCTCGCCACCTGGCTTCCGTTCCTGCTCATCTTTGGCGTCATTCTCATTGTCTCCACGGTGATCGTCCTGCATTGACAAACTACTCAGTCCCTCGTGTCTTTTGGATCTCGTTGCCTCGCTTTTGTTTTGTTTTACTTGTCACGATTGTATTGTTTACACGAACTGTACGTCGTCATGATGCTTGGCTGTGTCTGTCAATATTTTTCAGTTGTTTTCCCCAACATACAGACCCCACTTTTCCTCACCGTTCTGTATGTAGTCATGACATGTATGCTGTCCGTGCCGTACAAGGCTATCGCATTTGTAACCCTGCTTCTGTAACTTGTGGATCGACTCAGTTTGAGCTTTTTGCTGTATAAGCGACAAACATCAAATACACAACTCTTATTCTCCATTTACTGTGCTATGTTTCCCTTCATTCACTTGCTCGGATCTTCGTATCCTACAGCCTTTATGCAGTTGGGACCTACATTATAACGTGAAGTTGGAGTACTGCTATGATCTGTTAAGGTTTTGCTTATTGTTAGGATATGTTCCGGAATACAAATCACGGTTTCAACCGTGTTCGCATCTGTCGCATTAAACCACCCTTGCGTGGACAACACATCATGAATTTCTACTGGGCCCGGCCGTCGTCTGGATGCATCGCTGTGCACGTTAGAGAATGTAGTCCAATTTTGTGTGTCACGTGGCTCGGTCACTGTCTTGTGTGATCAAAATCGATAACAGCTGATTGTTAGCAAATGCACGAGCTCTGCATCAGTCGAATAGTCTACTAAGACTGCGCTTCCAACGTAGACTGCATCTATACAATAGCAAATGCATTGTGCCTCTATTATTGTTCAACGAGACACGTGTTCAAACGATTGAAATAGTCACCCGATGCTCAAATGAACTACATCCTACGTACTTTCAACAAAGGTCATTGTCCAAGTCTGTTGACTATTATTCTGTCCGCATGATGGCTGATTCACACTGTGTGAGAGCCGTGCGTACACGTAGGAATATAGCGATTGATTGTGTAAGTCCATCGGTTAGTCATGAGAATATTCCTGGTTGGGAAACCGATACACTGAATTTCTGTGATTTTAAAGACGTTCAGAATAGCCTAGAAAATATGGTTCGGCAAATAAATGTAAACGTTCTAAACAGCACTGCTCTGCAAACAGAAGACAATTCAAAAGCTATAGTTAGCCGTGAGGAGAGTGGGACAAACCGTTCTGTATTTATTAACAAATCGCATTTCGGGTGGTTGTTTTCGCCTCATCCTCTTCATATCAAAGACTCTCTTGTTTATGTACACATACACATAGGGTCAAAATTTTACAGTGGGAATGAATCGTATATAATCACGGATGAGGCGTCGGACTGAGACAACTTTCCACATGCATTACGGATCGCCGAACTGCCCTCTTGCTTTTTAGGTAGGTACCTCGTGACACGGAGTTTGCGATATGTTTTGTGTTCCCAGTCGTCTGCATCGGATAGATCGTGGATGATTGACAGTCGGTTAGGGACGAACAGTTAAAATCAACTGGAGATATTTTTTGTAAGTTGAAGAACATTCGTTAAATCTGTGCAGAACGTCGCAGATTTCAAGTGGCACATTGTCGGCCCAGTTGTGATGGCAGCTGCTGTCACTTCCATCCGCGGTTTCCTCGTAAACACGTCAACACTGTTGTGGCCGCAAAATACGCTTGGCCTGGGAACTCGTTTATTGCACAAACGCCCGTATAGATCATGTCAAAAATCAAACCACAAACGTGTATACTCATTTGCAAGTTAGATATGCATTCACATCTATCATTGTCATTCGCCTTGGTGGAACTTCTACCGAGCGCGTACACACTATTTCGATAGTCTCTCCTTGTCCTCCGTCTTCCTGGCATTCGCAGCTTGCCCTTTTGTCCCTGAACGTTGCTTATGGGTAACATACTACTGGTAAGCAGTATACTACTCACAACGACACTGCATGTCATACAACAACACTGCTCTCGATTTTCCAAGTACTAGACAACTGAATTGAACAGCTCTTAAGTCTAGCGCGTTTACTTGCTTCTTAACCTGCTTCTGACGCAATTGCGAACCTATATAACTCCATCCGTTAGGACTCTTCCAGGGTGTAGGATCGAACGAACCGAAGACAACCAGTTGAGAATAATACAGCGAGGTCAACGCAAGAGTAAATGGATACAAAGCGGAGCGACAAACGTGCACGTAGCGGGGTCGTACTTTCGAGTGCGCGGGGTAGTTGTCGGCATCTCTACTCGTTCAAACAAATGTTTAAGTACATACAAAAGTAGGAAACAAAAAGAGTACAAATGGCACTCGTAGCTCTAGCATAGTTAACAATGACGAATAGGGTCGCTACAAGGCCCATAGGAAGCTGTGAAAGTACACCGGCCGATTCCTCGTCTGTTTGCACCAACGCAGCTGATGACCAATTTTTTTATTGATTTGGTATGAATGCACATTGTTCCCAATTCACTTTCGCGTTCCCTTCCAAACTAACGTTTCCTGTTAGGTTTGTTTACTATTCATGGGGTTAACGATCTGCCTCTGTTACTTCTGTCAACTCCACGTTGTCATTTCAATTAATGCTATTCGGTGTGCATTCTTTAACCCCCATCCTTCATTTTTTTAAAAGCTAACTAACGTTAGACATTTATTTACAGATGTCTTGCCCCCAACGTGCCTTGATTGATCTGGCTACTACAATTCACTGCGGTACGGTAACCAGCATACCAATCAGATTACATGACGGTCTGCAAGGGCAACAAAATATGGGGTGCGTGCAATCGAAATGCGACTGAAATATGACTGGGTCATCTCCCCACCGCTTTTTGGATCGTTCCATCCTCTCCGCCTATATGATTAAACCCGTTGATGAGTAAATTATCGGTACACGAATAGATTTTGATTATCCGACTGTGGTTAATTTGGTCGTAGTAATGTGACGAACCCGGAAGATCTGCTTCTGTGGTATGTTCAGTTCGCCTGTTTGTTAGATTTACAACGAATAGGCTAGTCCTACTATGTTCATTCGACAGGTAAAATGCCCATAGCGTCGAACTTTGGTTCACCTAGTCCACGAGGGGATCTGAACACAGGTGAGCTTGCATTAATTTGACCGGATCCATCAGGGCGTGCTCTGACAGAATCGTTTTTAAGTACAGTAAAGGAAATACACAGAGAAGATACAGATCTTTTACCACAAATCAGTCGCAGAAGATGGCCAGATTTATGTATAGAGCAAAATAAGTAGAGGGCTTTTGCGCACCTGACTTTGTCACACTGCGCAGAGGAAAGTGGGAAACAATTGAAAACACATGGAAAAAGTGATTTGGCATGAGTCGGTAACTGCTGGAGTGCACACGAAAAGAATGTATGATTTCGTTTGAGAACAGAAACCCCAGCCACTTACCTCTGAGTATAGTACCAGCAGAGTTCGGCGTGCAACAAACAAACAATTAACCAACTAATGGTGACAGTGGTGGTTGAGAATAGCTTTAATCCATCGGAGATTTTTCGATCAATAAATTATCTAAAGAGTTGACTGAGTATCATGACTGTTTGCATCAAGTATGCGCTTGAATTCGTTGATTGATTGTACTGTTGCAACAGACTTATTAAAGTGTTCCAGACTGAGCATATTCGGACGTTGAATGGATGATGACTGCAAGTTAAACGGCTAGTTTGATGTTGTGTCTTCAACGAGTTGCCCTGTGAGCGCGGTTATTTGTGTTACGCATTTTGGACTGAGTGATTGAGCTTGTAGTGGATCCCGTAAGCCACTTGTATATCGATAAAAAAACACCGAAAACCAACCCAGTTCAAACGACCTATCCGGGTGTGATATCAAGCTGGGTGTATTTCTGCGGTTTGTTTTCTTCTGTTAGACCTTCTTAATAGGGTGCATATTCCTCATTAGACGTGATCAGCAACACTGAATTTTTAACGTTGGACGTGAGCATACCGGTGAGTTGAACATCGTGGAAAAATTTCGGGAAACTTCTCGGACAGTCTAGTGAGTATCTCTAACGCGGATTTAGGTTCATTATCGACACGGTACGTCCAGACTGAGTGGATATCTCAAGGTTTTAGTGTAGGGGTCGATCGATGTGACATTTACTGGAAACTTGAGTCATCCTATAACGAAGTCCTTTTCACGGCGAATTCATACCGAATGCATTGTTCAGTCATACCGACCTTGTCTGGTGCCTCGGTAGGGTGCCTAGTCAAGCGGAGAGACGACAGACATGATCGATCAGCGTGGATTCAATCGTTTGGAGACTGAAGGGTATCCAACATCGGTCCTCGAGGCGCGAATGCACATGTGTAGAAGTTGAGCGAATCGATAACAAGTAAGGCGTTTTTTTGTCTTGTCCGACATGGCTGGCTGGTATCGCCCGACACCACTTTTATTCTGTGAGCGAGTGTGCAATGGACATGTCCGATTGGTGCGAAGTGAGTCCTGCAAACAACCCTCTCCACATTTTTGGCCCAAGAAGGTAGATATCGCCACAGTTTGAACTGTTTAGAATGGAGTGCTCCAGTACCCGATGGGACTCTAGTGATCGGTTGCTGCTGAGTTGACTAAAGAAATGTTTGTTGAATGATCTACATGCTAGGCGAGCTTTATGATTAAACTGACTGTGACTTCGACAATGATAGTTGTTCACACAGCTAATTTACCCATTTCATATTCACAGCAGTACCTGCGTCCGCTTGCGACGAATTACAAGTACCTTACCTGTTGCTTACTTGACAAGTCAAATTGCCCCGTCACGCTTCACTATCGATCGATTGCACCGGTTATATCGACCAGTACGATCCGATTACGGACACTTTAACTGAACTCAGCTGTGTGAAATTTGTTCGAAAAAACAGCATGGTAACGAATATAACGTTTTTCGAATTTTTTCTGCCGTCAAGTGAGTGACAACACTGTATACACAAAAATACTTAGGTTACCACATTGTCTCAAGAGAAGATGTAATATTCTTCTTACGAACTTCAATCGATAAGGTCGTGACAACCACATCCCAGTAAAGTAGAAATAGTCAATTTCATTATCCGCGCTGAACAACTTTTGGGTTACTGACGAAGCCCTACAACTTAAACTTCACTTCTATTTGGTTGAAGTATTCATTCGGCACCGGAAGTGTCAATTCAACCTGGATGCCACTCCACTTAAGTGTGTAGTGCTTTGCATGTAGCGTATTGTATGCTTTTCTGTTATTGAGGTTATTGGTAATGTATACCCTCGAAAAATAATACGGAATAGGAGTGCGTTGGACAGAAATCGTATTCTCCTCGTAATAAAGCAAACTGGAAGTCTTGGCCCCGTGAATAACGCAACCGTCCCCATCAATTGCTCCCAAGTCGAACCAAAAGACGAGTGCAAAAAGCAGCTTTGTTCTGCTCCAAAAACGTGTGTGTGTGAAAAAGAAACCTACAGGGTATGGGGCATAGTGACTTACGAACATTCTCGGTCGAAGGATAGTTACCAAAACCCAACATTGGGCTTAGCGGAATAAAGGTCGAACAGGTAAAAAAAACGGTTATCACTTCACTGTTCTGGACATTTCCGCTCAATCTGTTTGGGTAAAATCGTTCTTTTGAGGGAAGAGGCGGTTTTGGACGGGTGAACGGAATTCCCTAACAACTGGCAGAGTGGTTTGTTTGAAACGAACTAGTATGCCCGTTGGAAAAGCAAGTATGTTTTTCAAGGGTTGCACTCTAGTGGTTTTTTCCGCGCTCTTGTCCGTCCGTTCTGAATATTGCTGTTGGTCCCAGAACAGGATAGAATCAATTGCCTTCCGAAGCATTTAAAAATATGCGGTTGGTTGCCCTCCTAACTCCAGCTTTCCTACTTGTTCCCGTTGAAATTGTGTCTAAGGAACAAAGACGAACATTTTAAATTATCCGGTCATCATATATCTAAAAAATCACATTGTGTTTACGAATTCACACGGAGGCGCTTAGTTACCTATATCGGCAGAACGGGGGAAATTTGCGCAAGCAGGTCAAGAAGCACATTCCGGTGTCCATCATAAACAAATCTGAATTCGACAACAAAGGGTGCAGCAGGCAATATCACCAATCAGTCGACATTGGTTTACCTATGGATCACCAGTTTCACATTCGTTACGTAGCAAAGACCATATTCATTTCCGGATAGCACAACTCAAGTCAGAGAACAGTTATCACAATCCGTATACTATTGATGTCTAACTGAACGTGGTAAGCTACATGCGTTGAATGTGAAATTAGATTGGTTCGTCATCAGCGCAGAAAGAAGACATGTTGCGATATGTTAACATTTCGTTTACTCTCATCAGTCACAAACGTAAAACATGCAAGTTATATATGACAGACGATTAGAGATAGACAAGGTATGGAGACGCATACAATCACACCTCGTATTATGTCATCACCACCACGGCAACCCTATAGGTTGCTTCACCCACTTTTGTGCACATAGCGCCGGCTGGTGAGCTCTAATCAGCATGGCTTCACTAAAGGCCAGTAGTTTCGGGTTCTGATGATGTAACAGTATTTTGAAAGAGTTAAGTGGGGCCACCTGGTGATCTGTTATCATGAGGTGTCTGGCAATCGATGAAACTACTGGTCTTTAGCGAAGCCATGCTGATTAGAGCTCACCAGCCGGCGCTATGTGCACAAAAGTGGGTGAAGCAACCTATAGGGTTGCCGTGGTGGTGATGACATAATACGAGGTGTGATTGTATGCGTCTCCATACC
>JTDE01004809.1:47371-61243 GCA_014338405.1 Paragonimus skrjabini miyazakii
GCGTTCCGCGACAAACGTCTCAAACGTTCGCAATGTTCAGACGATGTACAGATCAACAGACTTGCTGCGTTTGACCATCGTTGTCTCCATCAGTTGGCCCATGTTAAGTGGACTGATCGCGTGAGCAATGTGGCTGTTTGCCGGCGCGTATTCTGGAACGCTTGGGATGCGCGATCAATTAGGTTGCACAGCTTGCGATAGTCAGGTCACGTACTCCTTATGCATTTGATTGTTTGCCGTACCGGGCATTACATGCTGAGACCACCAACAGTTTGGTAAAACTGCGTAGTGAACAAGCAACAACGTGGTCATAAAATATGAAGACCTTGACTGCTCCATTGAGCAAAGTGGGTAGGTGTCGCCTGCCTGGATAGGGTCCTCGTGATCACTCAAACCGCTGGTTAGAGACGCTATCCGAGATGACGATGTGTCGCAGTCAATGGCGTACCTGTATCCATACCATTTCCGCTTCTTCCTCTTAGTCTTCTATCAATAGTTTTCAACCTCCTTAGTAACGTTTTCTTCCAAGATTTTCCACGTCACTGTTGAGGTGAACGGCAGCCCGAGCCACAGTACCTTTTGGTCAGGCTCATGATGGTGATGATGATGGTGTCGGACTGTGATTGTTACTAACGACCGTATCTATTGCCATCAGAATCTATAATCTCTGTGCACACGGACTGTTCTCCGCTAAATGAAAATACCTGACATGCATCACATCATCAGAACAGTGTAGAAAATTTTATCTTGAAAGCACAAACCGTAAATCGGGGGGAAGAAAATGTACTAAAAATGGCCTCCAGTAAAAGAGAAATTTGATTTTAAGGTGTTTCAGTGCATAAAACTACCTGAAAGGTTCATATGAATGTGGAATCTACGCTGGTGTATGAACTTTTTAGTTTAAACGGTTTTTATTCCAACTTGGCTACATCGTTAATGCCGTCTGTATTAAAAAAAATTGAAACGATCAATAATTTAACAATCATTCACATAAGTATTAATCCAACCCTAATGACCAATCGGGTACTGTCTTGGTTGCATTGTATACTATCTCAACGTAAAGTTCCAGTTTACTACTGATTCGAGTCGCTCTATACAAAGCTTTCCAATAAGGTCTTGCATAGGTTGCATCTATCATATGTTGCGTATCCACATGATAGTAAATATTCGGCGTGTTGACATTTATCCTCGATAGTTGACGAATTTTAGACAAAACAGCATACTCCTGACGAAGTTCTGCCAAACGTATTTGTGCCTGCGAATTTAATCGACGTAAAATATCGGACATTTGCTGTTCAGAAACCTGCTGTAAAAAGTTGTGCAAGTCGAATTCTGGACACAGTCGCATCACATGGTATAGGGAACTATGAAAATGTTCCCGTCCTAAATCCTGTTGCAAATCGCACTGTATTTTCTCCAATTCCATCATTCTCTCTGTTAGACGGACCATCTCGTCCATTGGTGATAAATGAAGCCTGCGTGAAAACGGCAATGATTCTGTGAACAAGTAAGCCTCAATCTCTTCAGCTCCATAGGCGCTATCAATCTGCCGTGTGATTTGGCTCAGTTGAGAGTGCTTTCGACACTTGATTAATTCGTACTGATTGCCACGTTCTGGAGAACCCTGATACAATGCAGGATCGCTAAATATTTCGTATCCCATGATATGGCGTTCCGGCGACATATCCCACTTACTCACAACGTCCATATCCCAGTTAAAGTCTTGTATGGCCAGCGAACGGTTTTGTCGCAACAAAAACAGATTCATTCTTGTCTGGTTTTCGGTGGCTGCCGAGCATGAAGATATGTGAATATCAATCAGCGAAGTCAGCGGGCATGGATTTTGGATGTTCAAACATTTCTCGGAGTCTATATTCACGACCAAAAATACCACCCAAGCGAAGTACCACCCTGTTAAAGAGTCTAAATCATCCAGCGAGAACGCTACCAAAGAGTACAGACCTGGGGGCACGGTTCCATCGATTTTTGTTAACAGCTGATTCGATTTCAGTTGCGAGGCTTCGAGCTTGGTTGGACAGCCAGTATTCAGGGCAGGTAACAGGTATACCTTTGGGCATCGACAAATTTTGGCTCCACGAAGACAACAGTAGAAGTCTTTCCTACCCAAAACTCCCAACAAGAGAGTTGTGATTGCTAAAAGCTTTTCAATTCGCATTCTAGATGTTAGGGTAATAGTTCTTTTGAGTGGAAGAGTTGGGTTTCGATGCATCGTCAACAAATGTTCCATTCAAAAATGATATCGATTTTCCCACCTATAACCTGCACATGATTGTTATTCTCAATCACCGACGAAACACGCAGCCATTACGTGGCATGTTAACCATAGATCTCTGTTGTTGCTTATATTCGGATACTTGCCAAGTCTAATCGTAACCTGATATAGTAATTGATTACACAAATGAAACAGTAGTATGCTTACGGGACCCATAGTATAGGCAGAGTGATATGACATGCGGCTTCCAGAGTTGCTTACTTTTTATTCAGGGTTAGGGGGGCCATATACCATGCAAGGTGGCTGAATATCAAGGCCTACCTCGTTTGATCAGAACGTGCGTCATTCAGCCATGTGGATGAAACAGTTGGGTAGAGTTTTTGCCCTTTTTCAGGAGTATGTAATTTAGAGAAGATTGATCCAAACGGTCACGGCGCCCGATCACCAATAATTTGTTCCCCGTCACAACTCAGGTTGTAGTGATCTCCCCTATATGTGACAAGAAAGCTGTTATTCAAGCGTTACTAATGTGAAAGAATTGTGGATTGAAGGAAACAAAAAGTTACCATGTAATTCTGGTTTTGTGTGAGACACTACGAAAAACTAACCAATTGTATAACATTGTCACGGAAACTGTTAAGAAGTGTGAAGTGCGAGAACGTTACCAGAAGATAATGGAATGAATGTATGCCCAACCACTAACTTACGCCGGTATAACGAGAATATGGCAAGATGTTAGCCGAAATTTTGAGTCGGTTCCTTTTACCAAGTTCGGATGACTGAGAACGGTCCCCAGAGCTAAGATCGTTCGATGGGAATTCATATGGTAGTACCAAATGCATTCCAATAAACGCCATCTTTTACGATTTTTCGAAAGGTCGGTTTGATTTGGACTAGGACCCGTTTATGGTTGCCTGAATTGCACATTTTCGAGTACACTGTTTTGGAGGTTCAATATGCTTGCAATGAACATGGTTGATTTGCCTTAAGAAATTACGGTACATCGTTTCAAAGTGACATCCATTTCAGATACGTGTGCCCGTTAGCAAACTATTGTTCAGTGAAAACCATTTAACCTGAGTGGAATCGGTCTGTCTGTCAAGGTAATCAGTACAACATGACTGAAACAAAATGCTCTCGTCCTGTCATTTTAATATACGAAGCACGTGATCACCGAAGTCCGCCTTATCTGTCAAACAGTTACGTATGTTCGGTACTCTTCTATTGCACATTGTGATGAGGAAGCTCTGCTATTGTTGGTTTGTTAAAATTGTCCATATGGCTCATTTGTCACAACACTTGACTGAGAAAAGTAGACACAGTCTTATCCGAGAGATATTTTAGTCTAATTCTGATTTCCATGCATCGTTACGCATGCGAAACTGTATAAACAGAGGTCCACAGTTGTTATGACCCGCGTGGGTTGACAATTGATGAAAAAGTACTAACGCCCGGCGTTCACTATACCCCGGCTCAGCTACGACGGTTGCACTAACGAGTCACAGTATCACGGCCTATACGACGACGCACGAACCACCGCGAATGAAGAAGACGGAACCTACAGCCAGGGGAATACGTGATCTCAACCGAACGTGTTCGAAATACGCTGGAAAACTCCACCGTATTTATAATGTTCAAGCGGAGGCTCATACAGTGAAGAGGCTCATACAGTGGTGGAGGCTCATACAGTAATGGAGGCTCATATAGTGTTAAGAACAAAAAACAACATTTTTGGGTTAATTGTGGCATTATCCCAACAACAATATTGTCATCAACCCCTCTTAATGCACATTATGATATCAGGTGGAAACGTCAAATGGGCATTACTACATTTTTAGAAATTGGTCGGGTTTGTACAGTAATGACAACAAATTACCATCAATTGATAACACCACATTTTATTATTGATACAAATATTGGTGGTATTATCATTACTTTACTTCCACCAAGGAGGCTTGAAGATTTAATTGAGACCCGATTGTGAAAAATGAGGGTTTCGGCTGAATTCGAATCATCGACAGAAGCAAATCCAGGCAGGCGATACACCAGCTAAACTACAAGCCACATCGGGAGCTCGGAGACTGCATATCTGATCTCCGTCATCCACTCGTCCCACTGTCTCATATAGAATACACCGAACGATACAGAGGATCGACTGCCCCGGCAGGATTTATCAAACAGTTTATGATGGAATCCACCAACGCCCCTATGGAGTATAGGAATTGCATTAATGTTTGAGAAATCCTGCCAGGGCAGTCAATCCCGTGGATCATTTGCCCGAACTCACATAGCACAGAGAGTAGAGTGGGTGGCAGAGTCCAAATGTGAAACTTCCAAACTCCCGGCATGGCTCCGTAGTTCATCTGGGAGACCACTTGCCGCGTTTGGGTTTGCTATTTCTGTCGACGGTTTAAATCCAGTCGGAGCCCACATTCTTCACAAATGGTTTTCATCTATATTACTCTTGATGACTGCCAACAGTCTCCTTCGTGTTGCTTACCCTCTTCCCACTTGCCTGGTTATCTCTCTCTCAGTGCAGGTAAAATCTGGTAAGATTTGATCACCCATAAGCTATGATCTGTGGCCAAGGGTCAGACAATCGCCTGGAATGTGTTCCGAGACAAGTGCTCCAAACGTTCTTACTGTTTGGCCAACGTACTTGACTCCACATGCACAATTGAATGCTTTCTTCGATGTGCGTGATAGCTGCGTCGTTTGGTTAGCCGCTCTTGATTCTGTAACCATCTATGTAGCTGTGACGGTACGTTTCAATCTACATTGGATAAGGGCGGGCCTCTGTTTCTGTAACTGTCTGTTTTGTCCAGAAAATCACTAATCCAAGTGCCTATCAGCTTCTGTTGCATTGGCATAGGATTCAGTCGACAAACTAAAGCAACCTTGACCACACAACCAAGTGAGGCGTGCTAAATGATGTCATCCCGTCTGGCTTCGATGCCTGGCTTACCTACCGCGTACATTGTTGGGCAGGTTCTGTATTGCAAACGATTGACCGGGAGGCTGTGCTATGGACGACCGTGTCCGAAATCCTGGTCATTGTATGACGGCTGCACCGATTCGTGGCCTGTTGATCAGTCGATTGCGAATCATGTCCCACTCAGCTCGTCCGTCCAGCTGATATGTCACGCCAAGCAGGCAAATCGGACTGCGACCGGTACGGTTGGAGGGACCCAAGATACACACCGTCCATTGAGCTTCAATTAGAATCTCCTTTGCTTGTCGATGTTCACCTGTTAATGTCGAATACCATTGGTGCAAGCTGAAGCACCAAACTTTCAGGGTTATACAAATTATCAACATGGTGTATCTGCAACCTACTGCCGAATGTCCCATGTATATTTGTGCATGTCGAGCGGTTTTCAACACCGCATTTTCGGCAAATCGAGCGAGTGACTAACTCACAGTTTTATATTCCTGTCTATGATTTTTATTTGATTCCGACAGATTGCGAATTGTGTTATGTGTAAATAGATAAAAGTAGATTTCTGGACAGGAAGAGTCAACAGACTTCATTTGGATTCAAAAGGCGGGACTTTATTTTCAAGCTTCTGAACCCATAGACCCGTTAAACTAGCAATACCAGTAATTCCTTATTCGTAATTCTCTAAGTGGTCCCCTTCCTTAGAATCCTATGCACAGAGTAGCACGAGACATCACATTTCCCTGTCACAAGACCCTGTTGCATTTCAGGGACGCTCGAATGCTGCCCGAATGATATCACATGTACTCGCATGATCAGTCGAAAGGAGTTTCATAACTTTGAACAGTCGATATGTTCTACGTTGTCTGACAAGTGTTAACAAATATTTCCGATTGGTATGACCTGCCAGCGCGCTGTTTGGCGCACACTCTTTTGGTTTTCGCGAAAAGTTGTCCACAGCTTGAAATCTTTTATGGGTCAACAAAAATATGATTAAGGCGCTTGATTCTAAATTCGACCACCATATCAACGTTCTGGTTAATCTCGGTGTACAGGTTATCTCACTTTATTTTTCCATAAACTTACTAAAAGTGCAAGTCACAACCGAATGTGGCTGGGCGTTTTCATATGAAAATTTGATCGTACCTAATGCGATATCACTAGAGTAGTGGTGAACACGGTTGTCTCATTAGAACATGATCAGAGTTCAAATTTTAGCTAGGATAAGAACATGCACTATTGACATGTTCTAACGATAGCGAAATTCAAATAGAATACTTCTTTTCCAAAGGGGCTGGTGGAAAGGTCTATTGAAATGCGAGAGCTGCGATCAACTATACGTAATGTTCATTTCACATAATGGTTAATATATTTAAGACAGATTTCTTGAATATGAACGCTTCCTTGACTGACGGGTTTACTACATCTGAAGAGCCGTAAACGCAGATGGGACGGTTTAAGGTGAAACTTCGGTCAAACTGCTTTGCCACTCAATCTGGTAGACATAAAATTCTTTCTGATGACGACATGGTGTAACATGCAAGCCGGTCGTCTTTACTCTGGCTGTCCGTTACACCTGTGAATCAAGTTTGAGGCCACGTGGAGACACCAGGGGACAGTGTTATTCGGAAGTATGGGTTCCAACAACAGTCCTGTAAAAGGAAGCAACAAGAGACAAGCATAAGCCAAAGGCTCAGTAAGCCATGCGCACGACTTACATAAACGAAAACGAAAACAGGGTCGACAACATCGCACCACGCCCTGTCACACAGTTCAAAGTCAACCTGTGCGCGCTTGCTGGTTTCGACCGCAAGTTACAATGGAACGAACTACCACTTGAAAGAAAGCCGAAATCAGGGAAATCGTAAAGATTGAACGATATTTTGATTGCTAACGAGTTGTAAGGGAGCTGTATAACTTGTTAATAATCAAAGTATAGGACACGGCTTTCTGTTGGGCGAAGTGGTTCAAAACATTTGGACATCAGCGAACGCCGACACTTCCTACGGCCCTCGGCCTTCCACAGAGGTTACCTAGATGAATGTTGTTGAAAATCAATTTGACTTCCTTAGAGATTATAACGAATGGAAAGTCTAACCTGCGCCAGCTATGCGACGTTCTTTGCTGCCAGACAATTCTTACTCAGCTGTGTAAATAACAGACTTGCGAACAAGGGAATACCAAAACCACTGATTCAGGTCACCAAATCAGAGTAGGTTCTGAACAAATTGGTGATAGTTAGTTCCCTTCAGAAGTTTGAACAAAACAGTCAGAACACGAAAACTGGTAGATGCAAGCATTTCGTATTGACTCATCAGTATCAAATTTGCAATAACATGGATCGGTTTTTTATAGCAAACAATTCAAAGGGTTGATAATCAATAAGCGGGTTAAGATAAGTCACTAGGTCCAAGGAAGGGTCAAGTTCACAAACAGTTTTTTCTGAACACACAGAGCCGGCTTGAGGCGATTGATTGCTACAGCTTCAGCAAATCTCAGGAATCTTGAATTGGAGTGACGCAACAGAAATCTGAATGCACAAGCTGGATCGATAACATGACCAGTGGTCAGGACGTGTCTAGCGACTGGTGAAACTGGCTGTTTACGTGTTTCAGCAACATTGCCGTTCTCCGGTAACACGGACTTTTGCATCCATTTGGGCAAATGTTCCTTCATTCTGGAGATCAGACCTTTCGGTTCTGCCTATGTAACTTTCACCGCAGTTACATGTAAATTGGTAAACACAATGTGAGGTGGCACCGATAGGCTGGTCTCCTTTGATTGAAGGCACTGGTAACTTTTGGGTCCGAGAGAGTACACGGAGTTTAGCCGCGTTAAATGTTCGTTTAAGTGAACTTCTCAGTCGTTGTGTTGTTTGCCGCATGATATGGTCACCCTTGAAGGGCAACTCTATGTAAACCCTCTTTTTCTCTACAGTGATCAGTTCTTCGGACGGCGCTTTTTGTTTGCTATGCCTTTCTACGAACTTTTTAGGGTAACCGTTATATTGTAAGACAGAGGTGATCAAGTCTAGTTCCTCCGCAAGACTGTTGTGAGTACAGATTCGTCTTGCCCGTGTGAACAGTGTATTTATTAGTGCTCGTTTATGTTGGATCGGTGTGAAACTGTTGAAGTTTAGGTATTGGCCGGACCATGTGGGTCTCCTATAGACAGCTCTTTTAATCGAGCCATCTTCTCGGCGACATATGAGTATGTCTAGAAATTGCAGACAATTGTTGGCCAACAATTGTATCGATTTTCCGTGAGAGTTAATACATCGTCCTGATATAAAGAGGAAATAGGACTGCAGTAATTGTGCCTGTGGATTGTTTTTTATTAATGAATTGGACTAATATGTTATAATATCTTATAAAATCGTTGCCTCATATCAGTTGAAAATAAACCCGATAGAAGCGTGGACACTCCGTTGTCCCCGATAATAACACCGTCCGAAGAAATGTAATCCAGTCTAGTGATTGAAAGCCAGGAAGAAAGTAAGGAGATCCAAAATAAAATGAAGGTGTATCATCTACATTAATGACCAGGTGCAAGTTCGCCAGCGACGAATCACAAGCACCAGTGTCAGCTGACTTGGCTGTCTTATTGACTGGTCGCTCGAACAGATCGATGGATTTCATATTGTTGCACGAACCTTATGTGAACTGATAGTTTGGACAATTTGTTTTGCCCTGTCGCAATGAATGAGGAGGTCGATCATCATTTCTACTACTCTGTAATTTGATAGTCCAATGAATTCAGACAAAAACCTGGTAGATATCAAACGTTTTACATCGGATGCAGGAAATGATATAGAAGAGACTTCAAGAGTGCGTCAGAAAAAGGTATCGGCCACGGTGATCCATGAAGGGAAAACTAACATTGTCATACATTCGACTACAACCATTATAGAAAAAGGTGGTCCAAATCGCCCTGAGCGAACCAAAGTTATTGTTGAAGCATCCGATGAACCTGTGAGCAAACAACTGAGCGAACAAAAAACGGCAACTCAAGAAGGCAAAACCGATGGGTTGGTGAACCCCCAAACCTCGAAATTACCTTCAACAGAAATAGACGGTTTCTCACAGACAGAAACTAAATCACCATTAATGAATCATACTACAAGAAAAGAGATGGAAGAAACAAAACTTACTGAGCAAGAAAATAAATCCGAAGAGTCCCATCATACCCTACCTTCGGCAGATAAACGCTCGAGTAGCGTGGAATCCAGCCACAGTACCGGAGTAGCTAAGAACATAAAATCAAAATCCAGTCGCGTAGTCATTGGGCCAAACGCAGTTTTCTCACTTGGACGAGAAAGACATTCAAAGACTGATGTTTCAATAAAAGAAAGACGACCTAGCATTGAGTGGAGTGAACAAGTGAGCATTAACACACCCGCACGTCGTTCATCTGAGCATGAAGTCAGCTGGATTGATTCAAAAGACATCGATGCCTCCGCCGAGACCTCAGGGTCAGATGAAGAGGATGATGATATAGACTTCGAGCAAAATCAGAGACCATCCATTGTGGTAAACATGGACGGTTCCGGAGGACGAAAAATCAGTTTTGCTTTGGATAAGTTGGATACGGAAATGAAAGAATACTTGGCTGAAATACAAAAAGAATCCGAATCCCCGCTTCAATCGGATAAATGAAACACTGATTTCTTTCATCTTTACAAAGATCGCATACAAGTAACCATGCGTATTTATGCTTAAATTTGAAAAATATTTTTGCGAATTTTAATTACAGTGAGTTAGTCTGTTTCGAAATACATGCTTTACTAGAGCATATCAGTCCTTTGGTAGAAGAACATCAGGTTCCGATTATCTGTTGCATTCCTAGTTCACTATCCTCCAGAAAATTGACAACTGCTTTTACGGTAAGTTGGCAGATACTGAGGTCGTCGCAACTTGTACATGTGCCGGTTTTAGCCCTTCCATAACAGCCCGGAGAGGTAACCTGAAATTACTGATGTAGTCAACCTTAAGGACGATGAATCACTTTCTGATTGGCAGATCATTGCTTACATACACGACTCTCATCGACTTCGGCCGTAGCATCTTTTCTCGATGCATGGCGCCGATGTGACTCGTTCCAAATAGCCGAGAAGGCCACCGAGTTCTGGCTTCTGTGTTCTTGAAATGTATTTCTGTGCGTAGTTGTTAATCGTATCCGGGATTTTTGCCTACGTATCTAATTTAACAAGACTGGGATTTTCCGGAGAAATGCACCCCGCCAAGTTGCCAACAAGAAGGTTTTTAGGTTAAACGACAGTGCCTAATAAACACTGGTAGCCTTCGTGTCGACTTTCCGTGCCAAATAATGAGTTGATTTACCAGCTAACTAAATGGAACCGAATGAGTCCAGTTTTGAGGACAAAAAATAGGCGGTCTTTGAATGGAAATGGTTCACTGTAAAACATCCTAAACAATTCAATCTCGAAAGATCAGGTAGTATAACAACAGGAGAGAACCAGAACAAACTGCACGCCAAACCCGTCTAGATTACTAACATCCTAGAATAGAGATGCCAACATAAATACATGCAACATTTGTTTTAACAACGTACATTTTCAAGTTCATATGGAACTGCTGTGACGTCGAGTTAAATCTCCGTAACTTCGGGTGAATAGTTTGTGTTTTCAAATGAATTCACCAGCCAACAGACTGCCATGGAAAGTTGCAGGATTGGTCGAGTAAGTATATGGGCGACAGACAGATGTGCTATGTCAGCATATTCCTTTACCACGTGGACTTGGTACGTATTGAATAGGACCGCTACCTGTTTATCCGATGAGTACACGTTTAGCGTTAAACTATGGAAAAGATTGACAGTGCGTCATCCAACTAATGTCGACTCACAACACACTGGACAAGGTGACTTGACACGCCACTGATTATGAGGTTGTGCTGATTCAAAATCTGATTGCATTCACCGACATGATGGTTAATGGTCTCATCATGATCGCTTTATACGAAGTGACAGCACTAGCCTTTGAGCTAAAGACCTGTTGGCTAGAAGTATTCACTCATTTTTGACCCTTTTGGTAAGGGTTTTATTCAGTTTATTCCATGATATTGCCGTAGTCACCGACGATCTGAGTCACAATACCCATTGTTCAGGTCGATGGCCGTTGCGAATAAATAACTGAACTAGTAACAAGGTGATCATTAAACAGATATGTTTCTGGTAAACGTTTGACAGACCTGTTAATCGTTTGATGACAGCAGTAATCATGAGGACACCCAGCTGCCAGCTGGAATGGGAGTACTTCTACAGATAAATTGGTATATAGGAGAGAATTCTAAACTGGATGTTTCGTTTTCGTAGATAACCATAAAAGGTCGGCTATTCCGTCGCTCAACTGACACCATAACTCACACAGACTGAAGCTCGAATGTGCCAGTACAGGATAGTTTTCTGAGCTCCATTCAGATGACACACTGTCAGAACAGTCGTGCAGTAAAGTTGTTCAATAGTATATCCGATACTGTTTTCTGTCTGTTGGTTGTTGTTGGTTGTTGTTGTTGTTGTTGTTGTTGGTACCGTACAATCCATGGCTGTATAAAAGTGGAATATCGATATATAATCCAACTAATTACGACAAACTGCAGGTCAAGTCTAGTCATTTAAACTGATAAAAATTTATAAACTTTCCACCTGGGGAAA
Organism: Paragonimus skrjabini miyazakii; assembly: GCA_014338405.1. NCBI lineage: Eukaryota > Metazoa > Platyhelminthes > Trematoda > Plagiorchiida > Troglotrematidae > Paragonimus > Paragonimus skrjabini miyazakii. The sequence continues at coordinate 59,215 of JTDE01004809.1, forward strand.
CGTGGTTTTTACATGATGTTATTTCCAGTTACAGTTTATGTTTGTGTATCCCTATTGATGGTCTTAAATAATTTCCAGGTACAGAGAATATCTGTTTTGATTTTAAAAGACTACTTTCCAAAAAACATAACTGTATGGTGATGTGTAATCCACCAAGCTCAAAGCTAGACGATATGTTTTTCGGAACGATTGGAATGTAACTCTGTGCTAGTAGTGTGTGCTGATATTAGTGGTTGTTGGATAATATTTTAATTCTTAGCACTGATATTCATTTTGTCATATTTTGTGAACCTTTAATTTCTGCTCATTAAAAGCTTAATGTTTCTCACGAGGAAAAATCAAACGATAATTAACCACTTCTAGACATTTTACTCACCAAACTACAGAACTGTTCAATAAAACAATCAGTGCACTGTATGACCACTTGGAGCGGACAGGGCTTGCAGTCTTGTTTTTTGCAGTGGTTACATACAATCGATAAGTTGTACGAGTAACGGTTCACCGGGTGTGGTAGATTTGTACTAATAACTGCTTAAAAGAATAGAAAACATTATCGAGGAACATCTTATTCACAAATAATATTCATAGCGAACGAAGGACGATCTCGATTGATATGCAAACAGTTGCGAAAAGTAGGTGTTGCTGACTCTATCCTTCAGAGTTGTTTATATGATAACTGATATTAGTGGTAAATTGCAGCCAGAATTGGATCAATCATACACTGTGGATGAACTAGGTCCGACACTTTCAACTGGAAGTGTTGTTCAGCTTGTTCACACTCTTATCTTACTTAAATGTTCGGTCTGTTATATGATATAGCACTTCACTTGCAGTTGCAGAGACAGCTCTGTTGACAGAACAGATCGTTGCCCATGGCAAAGAATGGCTGAACATGTGCCAAGTTGACGGGTACGCGCGATAACGCGGTAGACGATGACAACAGAGCGTGAGATCAGAAAACCGACCTTGTCGATTGTAAAGCACATCATGAAAACAAATAAAGTTGCTGACCCAGTCAACTCGGCTGACATGCTATTGACAACCAAAACCTACGACTGCTCCTTATGAATACTCGCCGTCCGTACTTGTGAGTGTGTTCGCGGCCGCGAATGCGTCGACCGTTTGGGATTAGTAGGTCATCAACGTGCTCGTAGTATACCGTGAACAAAGAGACAGTGGGTACGTTAAGGTCGGGTAAGTTGTATTAGTTATATCCCCATTTTTCTTGTTCGCATCAACCAACGACTACTGTCGTTCGGAGCTCACCCGCTCCCATTTTCAGAAACCTGATTGTCTGTAGGCTTCTATCCGTTCTTTTCTTGAACATTGTTGGCGTACAGTATGACGGATGTTTTCCCTGTTTTTTCCAGTCTAACTTTACATTTTGATTTTACTCCATACGGTCTCTAGAGTGCATTAAAATGTACTCCTATAATGGGATGCTTCTTGCGTCATATTTTCAGTACTTTTCTTTCCGGAGTAGATCTCATCATTGCAGTCTCCCTCTGTTTATTTCTCGAGAGATAGGGGTTTCATTTTGGAACTGGCCTATGAATTGGCTAACCAACATTGACCGGCTAGACCTAAAAACCTCACTCACATACCTACCGGTCTTATTCCTTCGGGTTTACACCGGACACATGATGTGTGAGTGGAACCGTAAGTGGTTCAACGCAAGCCACTTGCGCTGTTGGTTAGGTGCAGGCTTTCTTTAGCTTCGGTCACTGTGACAGGCTAATCTACATCGGATGCCGTCAACCGTATGTGTGTAAATTGTTGACTCAGGCAGTTTGTCTCCCTTGAGAGTTATAACAACCGCTCGTCCTACGCAAATCCTGAAAGTTGGCATTTTCTGTTGTGGTTACCCATATGTTACATAAAATCTAATGCTTCACTTTTGCGACTGTTAAACAGTAAACGAACTGTCACCAATCCGACACGTCTACCTTCGTTACACGTGGACCGAATCAGTGGAACTCAGTTTTAAATAAAGAAATTGTGTTTCAAACAAGCCCCATTGCCACACCAC
>JTDE01004810.1:17550-42739 GCA_014338405.1 Paragonimus skrjabini miyazakii
CAGTTTCTCAGCTAGGAATTCAGTCAGTTTTTGAGACATCATGATAAACGTCATGTGCGAACAGCGCCACACAACCCTTTGGCTGATGGGTTGGTGGAATGCCTGAATCGGACGCTGAAGAAAACGATACAGTTAGTTCGACTGGAAGGTGAATCTTGAGACTCGACGTTCCTGACATCACTGGTGGCTTACAGAACCACACCATATTCTGTTACAGGTGTGACACCTGCGAAACTAACGTTTGTTAGAGAGATACGAACGAAACTTAATGCGGCGCACATACAAATGAATCAAGAACAATTGGAGAGGAGGAGATGGTACCAAGAGAGTTGCGAAAGAGCAGGAAATCAATGTACAGTTGGCACTTACGTGAGAGTGAAAAAAACACAACAAAATAGGCGAAAGTTCGCTTTCTACACCGGTGGCAGTGAGAGAAGTAAGAGCTCCAGGAACCTATATAGTGGATAAAAATGCAACGGTCAATGCAAGACGAGTGTGTGCTGCGTTAAAAAACACGAAACATAGGGACGAACCTGTAGAGTTTTCCTTTTGCTAACATTGTGTAACTGCTGCATCAGACCACATTGTACATTTTTGTTTGACTTAAGTAAAAAACAACAACACAACAGACTTTCGAATAAACTCTGCCACACGTGCTTGCTGGTTCCTCCTACGACGCCAGTGGTTGCCATCCAGTTTACTTTCAGTTCTGTTACGTTGCATCCTCAGCTACGCTTGGAACAATCTGAATAATTTCCAGCGTCATTGGACGCCTCACGAACATTGACAATCTTTGGTGAGTCCAGTCCTAGACTTCACTCGTTATTTTTGTATCGAGAATTATTGTAGTTCACACATCTGTTGCACTACAAACCCACAATCGCTGAGCCGGTGGCTAGCGACCAAATACCAAAAACTCAGTCTTCCACGAAGATCGAGACGGACAAAATACCAAACGCTGAAATACGCAATGTCAGACGCGGATGGCGGAGGCGGTGTTGTGTCCAATCGAATGCAAGTGAGCCATGAAGTTGGCCAATGAGATTGTTCTGACATTCAAGTGATCGATGACACATGCAGGCAGCGGCTACCCGTGCTTTGTGGGCTGACAGTTCCCAGTAACGTACCGTGAATCGGTTGCACTAATAATACTTAATGACTACTGGAAGTTTCCGTCGTTCTTGAATACGACATGTAGCTTATCGAAAATCTCTGCCACCGCTAAGACGGAGTATCTGTTCATGCACTTTACGAAGGCGTTCCGCTAGATCATCAGCATGTTCATTTTGGCTTTTTCTATCTGAACCCACTGCACTGAATGGATTAACCTCAAATAAGAGGTCTTCCGTCGTCTAGTACAGAACATTCCGGAGTGATGTCATTGCTGAATTTCTCGCAAAGGTAGAATGGAACTTAATTGTAGACCACGGAGTAACACTACTTGGAAAATTCGGCAACTACTTGGGTATCAACTGAGGTCTCCTTGTATGGCTGCCGCAGATGAAGATCTTAAAGTTTATGGTCTCCGAATATGCGCATTATATTTATATGAAAACGTTTCGCTCGTGCGAGCCCTGGGTAACACTCGTAATGGTACGGGCTTAGTGTGTTCTCGAGTTTCTGATTACACCTTTTCCAAAAGCTGCGATACCGTTCATAACTTTAGAATAATGCATACGCCTATGATTCACGAATACGTCAAAACGTTCGTCAATGAGTCCATGTATGCTACAAGAAAGAGGTAAGCGAGAAGGAAAAGTGCACATGTTGATCGGTCTGAATAATTCGTTCGTCTTTCGAATTGACAAATCAATCCTATTAACATTTCATACAACATAATGAAGTATCTATTATAACACACTACCCCCAAAAACTTATCAGAGAATAAACCCTCTTCCTCTGCCCAGCATGAGTTCCATTGTAGATGGCAATATGTAAAAAATATGCCTATCTTCACTAACGGTTTGACAAAAGTTAAACACAACGGTCTCACCACAGGCGCGGTCTTCTTCGAATTTACCAAGGTTTTCGATCGCGTTCCACATGGTTCTATCAGGTACACAATGGGAGATTGTGCCATTCAAACAGAGATACTTCACTCCATTATCTACTTTCTGGATGACAGACGTTTTAAGATTAAAACCAGATTGGAGCTTCATCCTCCACCCTTATTTCTCTACGGTGCATCAAATAGTCGGCACCTCGTACTTTGCCCCGTCTTGTTTACAAAAACAACCTTCCAGAGAACAATACCAGCAACGCCATTCTCTACGCTGACGCCATAACATACAAGGGTGCCAATAATTCAACTGCACTGCAAATCAATCTTGACACAATAAAGCGCTGATCAGACGATTGGTGTACTCCAATCGATGATTGCGAGTGCGTGTACATATCATTCGACAGGGACTGTGCCAGTGATTTCGGGCAAAGAAGACATCACAAAATTCGATCTGCAGAGATATCTTAACGTCGCTCAACTAATCGTTCGCCTGTAGAGGACTAGAACGCTTCTATTTAGAACCGTGCCTGTTCTCCACAATAAATAAACCAGAAAACCAGTTAGTGGACAACGACGTGTATTGCAAGTAGACCGGTAAAGCGAGCTGTAAGCAAAGCACAACAGAAGCAAAGCGCGACAAACCAGTAGGCAGCGACCGGAAATTGCGAATGTCAATTGTGACCTTGGGAGGTCGAACAAACTAGAAAAAGCAGACATGCAATCAAACAATATCAACAATGTCAACGGTCAAAATAATAGCAAGATAGTTTGAATACGTGGCAAACCAAGAGTGTCTCTACACGCCCATTATCGCATGATGGCTGCGAGAATATGGGATGATTGAAGATACCTTCCACTGCAAACACAAGAGAGCGTTTCAAACAATCTACGAGGTATATATATTAGACCGTTACTTGAATATGCTGATCGAGTCGTGCTTTTTTGTTTAGAGAAAGATACGCTTGCCACTGAGCGCGCAGCCATTAAGTCAGTCACTGAGCCTGTGGACTGAGACTTATGAGTTTCGATTTGAAATTCTTCCACTGAACCTCCTCAATTTTGATGATATTGCTGTAACTTACTTTTTACACATTCTTTAGTTTACTTCTAATCAAACAATTCACTGTCTTGTGTTTGATAACGTTTGAGGAGGTTATGTAATGAATATCTGCACATCCCGTTCACGGCCTTCCCTAGAAAGTGCAGTAAGGACTAGTGATCCCACTATACTACTCACGCCACTACTATTCAGTGGTGGAACAGCAGCATGGTTTTAACCTTGAGGTAGCCAAGGGAAAAATACAAGTAGAAACATTAGAGTATATGATGACATGAAAAGTTTCTCGGTACATGCAGGAAGTGTGCATTAGCATCCGTGGCATTCTGAGACCATTATCATACGTAGACGAGTGGATTTGTTTGTTGTCATGTTGAAGTGCGTAACCCATATGCTGGTTTCCCTAATGAATAATCCTTGCTCCATCCGCGTTCTTGGATAACAACAGTTGGTGTTGTTACCAGGACTGGGGGGGAGATCCCGTGGCCGCGGCCGTTTGAGGATGGAGAAGTCCGAAGTTTGCTGTGGGACGTCGAAGACGTTCATAGTCAAGGCTGGCCCAGCGAAGCTTGCGGATCTGCGGATGTTGCTCAAGGGTAGGGCGAGGGCAGAGCTGGAGACGGCGTGATGGGCCCCCGCAAAGCTGGATTGAGCCACCGCGAATGAAACGCTGGTCGCCGGATTTGGCAATCCCACCGACTGCCAGGAGATATTGCGGCGGTTGTAGGGCGTCCGGCTAGAACCAGGAGGCGATGCTGTTGTTTACGCCGTGCCACTGTGAGCAGCGTTGTCAAGAGCTCTGCCACCTTTAAACCAGAGCTCAGAACAACGCAGGCTAACTGAGAAGTTCTTGGAGGGACTGCCACCAGCAATCCGGTACCATCTTGCAGTTGCTCTCATCGTACATCCGATGATATTGGAACAGCTGGTGCCTCTCGATAAACTGGTAGAAAACTTTCCGATACCCAGCGAGTTGATGGCAAGGGAACCGGATGACCTTCACATCTTAGTGCAAAAGCTGACGCAGACAGTGGTGGCATTAAACGTGAAGGAGGACCGTGATCACCACTGCTACAGATACGGAAGACGTGTATGCTTGATATGTTGCCCACTCGGCAACATGCTGGTAGAACAAATAGTCGAGGAGGTCGATCGCCCGTTCAAACCTCCCGCCTTGTTGGTGAGGTGGTAGTGATAAATTTCGATTTTGTGTCGACTTCAGGCTTCCTAACCAGATTATAGTCAATGAGGTCGTAGCCGTCCCGGCGGTGACAGAGATTTCCGATAAGCTACTGAACGCCAGTAAATTTACGGTGTTGGACTTGCAGTCCGGATATTGACAAGTTCAAATCAAGCAATCGGATCGAGATAAAACGACGTTCACAATGCGAGAAAAACAATACCGCTTCAAACGTATACCGTTTGGACTCTCAGGTGCCCCTTTCAGGTTCGGACGAATGTTGTTGATGGTGTTGGACCGATTAAAAAATACTGTTGTCTATGGAGACGATATCGTTACCTACAGCGCGAATGAAACAGAACATACAGTATACGTTTCAGCTGTGTTGTAGAAGATTGAACAAGTCGGGCTACGGATCAGTAGTCCAAAGTCGCAACACACAGAGACGACATTCAGTGTGAGGTCCACTGTTGGTTCAATGGAAGTTGTTTAAAAGTCTGATTGGATTTAAATTTACTTCAAACCTTGTTAGCTTCCCAATCTTCACTCTGCTGTTGGTGCTTGTTGTAAGCCTCGTTCTTTCTGGCTATTCACTTCAAGATCAGCCAATTTTAGCTAGATAACTTTACAGACAAACTGATTGGAACCCGACGAGTTCAACCTCGAACCCGTTATCAGTTGCTTATTTACAGACAATCAACATCATGGTTGCCACCTGAAGAGGTGATCATTTTAATAAACATGGGATCTGTATATCGGGCGACGTGAAACCCACCAGATGACTAAGACTCCATGTGCTTCAACTTAGGTTTACCCCACTATGAATTCAACTCGCGACATAAGTTCCACCTCTCTCATAATACATTCAAAAGATAGCACACTTTCCGAAAACCCTGGCTACCTAACCATCGCTCCGTTTATCTAGGTCTGTTTGCTAACACTCACAGGCGAACTACCGTGGGATCTCTTCGATTGCAACAGATGCTACATTTGAGTTGTCAGAATGAAAGAACTATTTCTTATTTGGTGTGCCGACTAACTGCTGGAGAACGATGAATAAGCCTACAAAAGGCGCGTCTCGTCCAGATTTAGACAATTTCATGAGGAAAAAGGTCAGGACCACTCAACTAATAAATGACTGACATTCGCTTCCGAAGTCAATCTTGTTTAAACATGTAACTATTCATTCCGTGAATGTCTGAAACGAGCTAGTGCAGTGCATTCCAACATCTGAAATCAGTTGCTTTGAAGAGATTTCCTGTTCGAGTTTGTACATCTTGTGTGGGTGTTGCAAGGCCCGGTATTTTTGGTTATCCTGCTCATTAGCTTACCTGAACACCCGATTGATTCACAGTTAAAGCGAGAGGACTGTTGTGTAAATTTCCTCTAATACCATATAAAACAACTATTTTGACAGCTGTTTCAAGGAATCATATGGTGATTCAGCTTATCAGTCAGTAATTGACTCACAGCCTAAACGTAGCCCAGAATAGCCTACTTTTTCGTTTATACTGACCGTGGTATCCCCAACATCAAGATGAGCTGTTCGTTCAGTTCTGGAAGCACCTGCACTGTTGTTAACTCAAAGATAGCCTGGTATTTTAGAACAACCACCTGGACTCGGATCAATCATCACAGGATGTGAAAATAAGCAACCGCGACTATCATGCATCCAATCCAGTCAACCAATTTCATTGAAGCACAAAGCAAAACAAGTTAACGGCCGAAAATGTTGTTAATTCCAGAGCGCACTTCCATGTTCCTCTTGATGACGCCAATCAGCAGTATGTAGTGTTAGTTTTAAAAATCAGGATTTCAACCGCTTTTTACGAACTTCCTTAACGAGTATCGCCGACCAGCACCAAATTCTGTGGGCAATGCACGTATATGAGATTCAATCATCACATAAAATCGCGATCCGTATGCAACATAGGATGGTTACGGACGTTGCCTGCCATGGTGTACAGGTCTCAATACGCCGTTGGCAACGCTGTACATGCAAAAAACTACTTAATAACCCATCAAACTATTGTCACCGCCTTAGCACATTTATTTCAAGTTTGTTTCGTTAATTCCTTCCGTGAACTGGTCAGTCATAAGACAGACAAAATGTTGGAGTATAGACTGTAAACGACGAAGGAAGTATAAAGAGAACGGTGAACACCGGTCTCCGCTGCAAAATCTGTTGGTAAATCCAAGCTAGTCACGACAGAAAAAGGGGCTACACGCGAAAACAACAGATAACGTAACAAACCTGTTCCCGTAGTCACACCGTAAACACGAGGTAGAAGAAGAAAAAATGACAATTTGCACAATTTATCAACCAACAAAAAACACGAACAGAACATCAGTGAAAAAGACAACCAGATGTAATGACATCAGGTGAGTGGAGGTAAAATGACACCGGCGCAAAAGCGGAAATAAAAATGTAAAATATAACCGGAACAGTAACTTGATAAACCACGCCATATATGATTGGTGACAATCTGGGAAATGAGTAAGATTTTATCAATTGTGCTGAACGGTCTTCATTTTGGATTGCGACACAGCCATACGAGCAGCCTCGTCAAGCGATGTGGCCGGGATTAGGCCAATATTGGTTTTCCGAAGCGTTTCAGCAGCTTCCTTGCTATTTGTTCCCTGCAAGCGGGCCACGACCGGAACACTGACGTTCTGTGCCTTAAAAGCGTTGATCAGACCTTCAGCCACTGTGTTACAATTGACGATTCCACCAAAAATGTTGATCAGAATGCATTCGACCCGAGGATCACCTGATCAAATCACGAGATTATGAAGCATTACTGCAATGCAAGGTTGGCCAGTAAAATCCACGAAGACAGAAACAAGTATTCTGAACAAATCAACCGTTTAAACGGATAGCATGATGGTCACAATTGATTTATGCCATACTAAGGTATCGATCACTGGCACTGACTGAGAGAAAAGAAAACACAGGTAAAACGTACGTCTACACGTCATTCCTTCTCATTTCAACCTTTGCACTAAGCGTGACTGTCTCATGATTCAACAACCTTACCGATTTTACACTAATCAATCAATATAGACGACAAAAATAGTTCTAGGTGATCTGACCTAGGGAACATAAAAATTCGCAGGACAGACGTTACGTATAGGGGCTATAGTATTCTTCTACACAAATGAACTTTATACAGTGCACCTGAAAGAACGGACCGCATGTTAGCATTCAAATCTATTTCATACCATAAAACCACCACTTATCTGGCGCCATACGGTCACGTCTATTGAAGAGGCTACGGTAGACATGAGGCAATGGTAAAGTGAAACGGAGCATCAACAATCTCGGATGCAAATGAAGTTCTTTAGCTTTGCACCAATGTTTGCTCTCAAGTCTCTCTCACACACACGGAATATCTTGAGGCTACTCAAATATAGACAAGAACAGTCGTTGTAATCAGGCAACAAACAGGTAACAGTGAGATCGATAGCACGGCGCAGTTGACAATAAGCAATCGCTAATGAGGAGAACCGGAACTGAGCAGTAGGACACTATAGTTTCAGTGAGTAATCCAGACGACATAAAGGGACACCAGTTCGTCGTGCATTTTTGCCCACATCTAAGGTTTGATAATGAAGAGTGTGACCAGTCCGTTTTCTTCTAGCTTTACTGAGGATCAATCCGAGTTTTAGAGAGGAATAATGCCAACGATGCAAATTAACATGAAACAAAAGACATACCGTCAGCGACAACACAGCAGTCATTAAAGAGACCAATCAGAGTAAAACAGTGTCAGGCGCACAGGGAGTTCAAACATCAAGGTTGATGATGACCTTTCTTCTGGATTCTGTTGTCTTTTTTATAATGGGTTTTTCATAGTTCACCTGTCAAAACAGCTTTCTTAAGACTGTTCGACCTTACACAGGCAGGGATAACAAAATATAAACGGTATCCTAATCAACAGAGAATCTGGAACAAAAGAAATACATAGTCAACCCAACCACCGTGAAAGACCATGAGATTGATTTATATCTCCTATTAATTGTGTAATAGACTAATATTCAACACAATCGTTGCTGATGTTGCGCAAGTGTTCGTCAAAAGCGAAGAGTCAAATGAAAAGGACACAAATACTTATCGCAATAGGCCTGGCTAGTTAGTTTGGTGTTCTGGCGCAGATTACAAGATAACGCACGAATCCAAATACCACGAAAAAACAGGCATTAAGATAAACTTCACCAGATTAACAGATACAGTAACCCAGAAGTAACTGGACACACACAAAAATTGCATTTACTCCATAAGCTGTTGGTTGTCATGTGACGGCATGCTTGGTTACACGTGGATTACACACCCTAGGGCTGTCCATACCTGGAGAGAAGCCAAAATAAACGGGATTTAGACTTCCAAATGTGATTGCTGGCCGCTGATTGCAAGCACGCTTCTTGAAAAACACAACAGTAAGCACGCTTCTCATGGCACACTACTCAATCGAGGAGAATAGATTCAAGCAAAAAAGGGTGTAACATTGGAAAGTTAAACATGAAGGTAAACCACGAAATAGTTGCTCTGGGTCACATCTACGATCATAGGTAAAATACATACTGTCAGACAGTCAAATCGAGTTAATCTTAAGTGAAATCTGTAAGTTTCATTACTACTGGACTGTCTTGAGATCAATAATATACATAAAAATCCGCATCAGAGGATCTGGTGTTGCAGTTTGGGTGAGTGGCCTCGGAAAAGCACAAACACCAAAATGGATAGCCGAAAAGGTGAATTCCATAAATGTAATTTTATCGTATACCCAATCTGTAAAACCATCCGAATTTGTTGGGACAGCACTATCAATAAGTGACATTAAATGATTATCTGATTCACATACTCATGAGTTTATTTTGAATCACTAAGTGATGTTTGGTGTAAAACCACATAACTCAGTTTTCATAAACTGCTGGTCGTTAAAATGTGCTTCTTTTGTGCTTGAGGGTTTATGTCTAAGTTACCGTTTCAATACCACAGTACATTTAATGTTCCAATGATCGATCGGATATCTGAAACTAACGCTACCAGACAAATATTCCTTTCACCAACCTACGAACAGTTGAATACACAAAAGCATTAAGAGCTTCCTCTAGCCTGTGAAATTCCAGCGAATATATTCATGAAGAGGCTTCAGAAGGACAATAAAAAGTGACTAGGGAGTAAGATGCTACGAGTGAGAGTATCAAAATGCAAGCAAAATAATCGAAAACGATGCCCCCAATTATTTAGCTATGTACTGATAGGAAATTGTCATAAAAGTAAACATAAACAGCCTAAACAAGTTCTTGTCTTGACTAGTTCAGCCAGGGTACGTACTGAACACGAGATAAGCTACATAGAAATAAGTGCAGCAAAATCAATTCACACATTCCGTTTAATGCGCTTTAGAACCACGATTCAACGAAACAAAGCCAAACCACACGCCACGCAAATATCAAAAGTCAGACACCAGTTATATCAACTATGGGAAGAAGTTTAATTACTGCCAGACAATTTCGGAAGGTAGTAAAATCGCATTGGATAAGAGGCTATGAAAATAATTTCTTGCCTGGCGTCTGTGCAAGAGAGAAAAGTTGCGTGGAAGGTGAGTTAAATTGAACAGCAACAAGTAGAATGCGCACGTCATCGTAAAAAGTAATCACTTTACGGGGAATGAATTAACAAAGTAGTAACAGTTTTCAACGGCTAATCGCCACAAGTCCAACAACGTGATAAAACCCTACACTAACACTGGACGTGATCATCACACAGTCACACGTAAGTATTAATAAAACCCACAGATGTATAGCTTCCTTAAGTATAAGAATAACAACGCAGACGTGAAGGCATTTGCAAATGAACACCAACTTTAGTAAACAGTCTAATGAATCCGGGCATCAGAAGAAATTATCAGGTACCAGTGCAGTGAACACATTTTTGAAGAGGTTGCTATTCTTAACAGGAGTTAGCCATCGATTGGAACATTCTTCAACTTGATGTTTGTCAGGCTTGGGCAATGCGTTGACTTAAAAGGTTATGCTGACTAGCACTTCGGTCCCGCTCAGCGAAACCATGTCGGATAACAGCCAAAGTTGTGTGCCATATTACTAATTATTTATGACTGTTTGGCAGTTGAGGCATGACCCTATGGACGTGCAGCAGAAACATAGCAGGATTCCGATCCGGTCGAGTGTGTTGATCATATTTTTACCTTGCGACGGAACTTGGAACATCAGCACTGTTACAGACAGCCGTTGTCTTTTTGGACTTAAAGGCTGCTATCGACTCAGTTGCTCGTAACGTTCTCTGGAGCTGCCTTCTCCGCAAAGGAGTACTAGAAAAATACGTGAATCTACTGGGATCACTGTATGGTCACTCTGCAAGCAGGGTGAGAGTTTATGGACAACTGTCTCGGGCGTTCATCACTTATACTGGTGTTCGTCAGAGGTGTCCAATTTCCCCCTTCCTTTTCAATTTTGTCACGGACGACATTCTGGAGGGTGCGCTTGGGGAATCCATTAAGCTTGGTGTTAAGCTTCTTCCTGGCGCTAGGTTGACCGATCTGGAGTATGCGGACGACATTGTCTTACTTGGCCTCTCTGCCGAAAACATGCAGACCATGTTGGACAGGCTGAGCGACCGAGCTGGTTTGTATGGAATGCGCTTTGCACCTTCAAAGTGCAAAGTGTTGCTTCAAGACTGGGGCACTTCAACTCCTACTTTCTTCATTACAGGTAATCCGCTTGAGAATGTGGACAGTTTCACATATTTGGGTAGCACTATCTTGTCAGCCTGTTATATTGCTGATGAGATATCAGCGAGTTGCCTTTGCCAAACTGCGTCATCTGTGGCGTCGAAAAGACGTCCGGTTGTCGCTGAAAGGAAGAGTATATAATGCTTGTGTGCGTTCTATTTTGCTTTATGGTTCGGAAACGTGGCCTGTTCACAAGGAAGATATCAACAGGCTTGCTGTGTTCGATCATCGTTGTCTCCGCCAATTGGCCCATATTAAGTGGACTAATCGCGTGAGCAATGTGGCCGTTCGCCGGCACGTATTCCTGGATGCGCGATCAATTGGTCAATTAATTACGGTACACGGCTCGCGATGGTTGGGTCACGTACTACGTGTGTCATCTAATCGTTTACCGTACCGGGCATTATACGCTGAGGCCACCAACAGTTGGGTCAAACCACGTGGTGGCCAAGCAACAACGTGGTCACAAAATATGAAGACCTTGACTGCTCCACTGAGCAAAGTGGGTAGGTGTCGCCTGTCTGGATGGGGTCCTCGGGATCACTCAAACCGCTGGTTAGAGACGCTATCCGAGATCGCGGTGTGTCGCAGACAATAGCGGACCTGTGTCCAAACCATTTTCAGTTCTTCCGCTTAGTCTTGTTTTAATAATTTTCAATCTTCTTAGTAACGTTTTATTCTAGGATATTCCACGTCACTGTTGAGATAAGCGGCGGCCCGCGCCACAGTAACTTTTGATCAGGCTCATGACTGTTATGATGATGATGACGTCGCTTGATTAAGGATAGGGATTCGAAAAAAGTCCTAAAACATAAGACACTCCGATAGCCAGATGGTTGCCCGTAGCCGCTGTTTTGTTGCTCCTGAAGAGAAGCAGTTGGGTGGTACGAATATTATTCATATACAACACACTGACGATGGTGGGATGTTGCAGCAAGCATGGGACCCATTGTTTCTAGAACTTAAGTAGCAACATACAAGGGATCACTGTGTAACATGGACGTAAACAGACCTACAGTAGTCAGGTACAGGCGGCATCACTCAATTGTGCGTTTTTGGAGTGACTAATGGGACCAAGATCGTGTTGTCTGTGCGCGTTTCATTTTGTCATCCACCCAGAGATCACATGTCGTACATGTCAAACAGCTGGCTGGTATTAGAGTGAATAAGAAGCGAGACGATGCTGACCAAATAATTGGCCCGGAGAAAGTCAGACAATACAGTCTAACGAACATCGGAAAAAACTACACCGGCAACGTAAGCTAGGTATGAAAACCAATGCTCAGAAGGAGCTGTGTAATTGTTACACAAGTGGATACCTGTCACGTCAACGAGCAATACGAACAGGCGTTGTATGATTCTTTCTAGATTTGGATTTAACAATGACCGCTGGAAACATAAACGCAAGCCAACTAAAGGCTCGCGGAAAGTTCGCGAAAGTCATATATGGTTGAATAATCGAAGGCGAGTAAAGAAGCCGCTTTGCCTAAGAACAGTAGCATGTCGTCTTCCACAGTTCGTAATTCCGTTGACCGACGAATTCATGGTTGTAGAGATCGTTGGACCAACAAAACCATGTCCCTGAATCACCAACCACGAACCAAATATTTTGAAGAACCACTTAGGCAGCCTCAACTGGGTTGTACGGACAGTGAGACCTGAGGGATCAGTCGTTTTGTCCCAAAACATCCTTTATCAAAAACACAATTGACCCTATATATATATATATGGCGACAGAAAGGTATCCCACTGAAGCTTAAGGGTCGCGTATATCGGACTACAGTGAGGGCAGTATTACTTTACGACAGCGAAACCTGGTCACTCAGGGTAGAAGACTTGAACCGTCTTCAGGTGTTTAACCACCGATTTCTGCGTTCAATCGCTCGTATCCGGTGGTACCAACGAGTGAGCAACGAGGAGGTTAGGAAGCGGGTGTTTGGCACTGACTGTCAAACGAGTTCTTTCGTTCAGTCCCTACACTTACACAGACTTAGGTGGTTAGGTCATGTACTAAGGATGCCAGCTAGTCGTCTGCCACATCGAGCACTGTTTGCCGACGCTGCGGCCGATTGGCACAAGGTGGACAGATGATGACCTGGTGTAGACAAATGAAATCGCTCACGAAGGGGTTGGTCTCAGTAGATCGGGTTCGTCTTCCGGGCTGTAGCCCTCGCGACTCGCAGAGTCAGTGGGTGGAGACGTTAGGTGAGATGGCGGCTAACCGTGCTCAGTGGCGTGAATGCTGTCGTTGTTTTTCTGAGTTGTCTGTGAAGTGAGTGCACTTAATGACGCGGAGCAGTGAAAGCCGTGAAAAACCTGTTTTGTTGATGACGCCTTACTCTCACTTACAGCTCGGTTGTTTGTTTGCAAGGTGTAGGCGCCTTGATTGTGTATGTTTGAATGTAGACGTAACTATTTTTTAGTGGTTAAGTCTCTTCCCCTTTCCTTTTTTTCCTCTCTTCTTATATAGGGTTTTCTTTTTCCTTCGTGGTTGTGTGGCAGTTAAGCATCAGTGTGAACCACTGATGTATTGCTGCCTATGATGATGAATAGCATTTTCGAATATAAGAATGAAGAGAAACATTGACAATAAAGTTAGAAAACGTTTCAGATTATTTCGATTTATCTAAATAGAAGAGAAGTGTTGTGCAAATTGCAAAAAATGTCAGGATATACACGCGGCTTCCGAATGCAGGGTCATAAATGCAGCCCACTATTGATAAGCAATTTACAGTCCTTTCAGCTATCGACCAAAAATATCTGCCCATAGTTTGACCAAACTGTAGCAAGAAGTCGTTCAATAAAGAACGTCTTTACTTTCCACCTCACTCGTTCCGACGCCACGCACGCACTAGTTTATGAACCGGAATTCCGGTCTACAATACATCAGCGGTTTCCATTCATACGTCGTATGCACTTCGACCTGGTTTGTGTGTGACTGACGCCTTCGGTCGTGGGTTTTGCTTCCTATCCCTCGTCCATTTGTCGAAGTTCGTTGCACGATGGCTCGTCCGGTTGTCCGTAACTCATTCGTTGTGGGCTATGGACATATCTCACTGCCGCGTTGAGGTGTCCTATCGAGTGTTGGAATAATCGCGCCACCGATCTGATCATCAATCGCACTTTGCCTGCTGTGTATTGTCCGTTGATCCCATCTCTTTGAACAATGACTCGTCCGGTCGCTCGTGTTGTCCGCAATCCGCTCGCTCTGGACTTTTGGACGTACCCCACAGCCGCGTTGAAGTATTTCACCAAGTGTAGAAAAACTCGCGCACACCACAAAACTACCTACACAGTTTTTCTAACAGCCGAGGAAACGCGCCAGGTTCCAGAATTGTGAGAGCAAGAACAACCTTCAACGCATCTTCCCCTTTAAAAAACATAATAATCATCATTTTAGGTTCTGACTTGTACCGGCGAGTACTACTGCTTCGTAAACAAGAGATGCCGTGACGAAATAAGTAATCAGATCTAACGAAAATAGATAACTGCCCTTGACAGCTTTTAGTTAAACAACTGCAAAGTAGCCTTCCGCAGACATCGCATTAAACTACCTCTCAACTCGGCAGTTTCCTATTTGCAAGGGATAGACAACCAAACGTTTGAAGTCGAAATATACACGTAGGGTTTTAGGAATTATACCGCGTCTTCTTCCTCTTCGTCCTTAAGTAGATATTTTTCGTGGCCGCATAGCAAGTATGCAGTAATACAGACAACTGACGTAGAGCTATCGATAACGACTATGCACCTTCGTTTATATTTATAAAGGATTCGTTTGTATCTTCCTTCAGATATGCCAGTATCTTATGCAATACATGTGTTAGCATGTCACATATACAGCGAACGATAGGCCTAGGGCCGAACTCGAGTAGGAACAGCGTGCGCATACACACAGTGCGCAACACAGATGGTTTGCAAAATGCACAAACCCAACGTCTAGGTAAGGCGTGGCATGAACATGCCGACAGTCTTCGCTGCCACGTTATCAATAACATAAACGGACACACCCACGTGCAATCCGTGGATGTTAGGAATGATCGGAAGACTGGTCATCAAAGCGAGTAGTCAAAACGCTGGACATACATATTTACAATCGATCAATGTACGTAGATGAAACCGCCGCTGGCATCGTGCAAGTCGTCAATGTGCACTTGGGATTTGTTTAATCTGCGACACGATCAGTGAAGAGAAAGGCGATCCGATGTGTAGTTCACCGAGTCATATGGAACGCTGGAGAGGTTCACTTTGAACTAGTCATTAAGTGGCTACCAACATTTCTGAGGATCGAATCGTTCGTTGTATTCGGCCAGTACCATACCTCCATATAACTCACTTCTAGGATAGGGAAACTGAGAGATTTCAGTAGTTAGTTCACTTGATTGACGAAATATGACTTCAAGTATCTAGGCCTAATGCACAGTTACTGCTATCACAATTCTAAAATGAATCCACACAACGCACACCGAGGCGACTACATTATCTCCGAAGCGTCAAAGAATCGGGCCACTTTGATCTTCGGTATATCTCCGTCTCGAAAGGAGAACCAGGAAAACGAAGGCTCATACTCGTCCAGTCGTCAGTGAAGTGGTCAAACATCATCAAACACAAGGAGTTTGACACTGATGCTGGTTGAATATGAAGACATTCGTGAGGGGCTCGGTCTGTGTGACAAGGTTGCCTCCTAATATTCGTGGAGGAGCAGTTCCGTTTGATGTGTTCATCGTCCCACAGACATCAAGGCGACCAAGTGCTTACAGAAATTTGTCAGACTCATTATCGATCGCTAATGGTGCCTTACAAGGCTTCCTTAATTGATGAGTAGTAGCATTCACATAGACTCTACATGTAATATCTTGGGAGCGGATTGTCCTGAAGTATAGGCATCGTTAAGTGATAGAAATCGCAAGTTATATTGGGATAAGCATCGCTCCGATTTGGAACGGCTAAAATACAGCTAAAACCGTCTTAAACAGATAGACTATACCAGATAGTATATTTTTCTGAAAGTGACCGATGAAACCAGAAAAATGTACTGAGAATAAATTGAAAACAAGAATGTAAACAGCATTTTATCTGCACTCTCAAGAAGTGTAGTAATTTATCTGTGGGCGTTGATTGTGATGCTAAAGAAAGTCAGCAGCAAGTCGCGAGCTTCAGTTACGTGTGTGTGCAGTGAAAATGTGGCAACCACGAGAAATATGACCTGCTAGTGTTCGCACTATTGTCCTTGGATTCATAGGTGCACAAAAATATTTGTATGTATTTACGGGGAGCCACAAATGGAAACCATGGGCACATTCAGGTAACTGAACAATCGACTATTACAGTTAACAGTTAAAGTCAACGTACACGAAAATAAAACATTCAATTGATGTCAAACACAATCTAGCGATTGACAATCACACGTTAGGTAAGAATGTTAGTTATCTTTATCCGCTGAGCTTGCCCCAATAGTCGACTGATTCAGTAGAGTAGAACACGTGTTGTGTTGTTCTAAAGGGAGGACAAAGTGGCCAAGCGGAAAAAGCTAAATTTGTCTTGGTTTCAAACAAAATAAAACTACAGACTACACTCACTTCATGCAAATAACAGTCATTACATTCACAGTTAGAAAAAAGTTGGTATCTAGTCATATCTTGCAAAGCATGAAAAAATTGAGGCAAAAGCTCGCAAAGTGGTACGTAACTACAACCATCGGTTAATCAGGAGAGGAATAAAATTAAATTGTCTGCAGAACAAACTGGACGTAATCCAACCAGAAACATCCTCTGAAAAATTCCCGCTTATTCAAACAGGCGACTGATTGAACTGGACCATCAATAGAAAGTTAGAGCTGCAGGGTGTATGTAAAAATATCTTTTGTTTTACACGCACACAGTGAAAAAGGATGCTAGTCTAACAGACTGGAAAATATCAGATACAGTGTATTTGCGTAGCGAATGTTTTTTTGCAGGGGGAAAAGAAACCTGCACTCAGGCCATAACATCATCATCTTCAAGAATACGAGGCCGCGGCATAGTGAACCGGATTTCGGACAAACTGGGTTGCCACCGCTGATCGATAGATCGATCAGCCAACGTGCGCACTTGGGATACGCGTACGTGCATCCAAGTTGTGTCTAAATCAGGATTTTACTTCAAAAATGTGTCGGGTTATCGAGACACTGTGTAAAAACAGATAGACAAAGTATATATAGACAATCTAACCAGACAGACAACAGCACACACACACAACGGCTGACATTTTCGATAGCCTGTTCCTCTCTTCATAGTCGCTGTCTAATTGTCTGATGATCCTATGAGGAAGTTTGTATAGGTGACGAGAAGGCGCAAAATTTCATTCCGTAAACACATCACATCACTCTGTTTAACTCTGATAAGGGAATTAAACGTTTCAAACGCAATCAAACATAGTGTACCGACTTGAACATGATGAGCTCAATAAAGTGAAAAAACGGAAACCATGATATCTAGGAGGATGCACCTAACTGGGACTGCAGGTCATGCGGAAAAAAACAACAGTTCTCACGAGTAATATGAAAGGAAAGGAAAGGTCAAACAGATAAGATTTATTTAATTCATAGTAAGGCCGGGTGAATTCACACACTTCATCGTCAACGCAGGTTAGTTTTCGACACAAGATCGATTCGTATTTAGTACAAAGTGTATCACGTACGTTGGTAATGTGGATCAAACTGACACATTTTGACAACCACACTATTCAAAGCGTAATACCAAACCAAGACACAAGTAGCAACTGAATACATGCGACACCGTCGTAATGATTCTTACAGACCACCGTGTCGTTACTTTTTGTCAACCCAAGACGGACAATTTAAGCGATAGAAAATAAGCAAAAGAATGGTGAACATGTCGTAACGATGATACCAACTACCAAACATATGAGTGTATGTTCGAGTCTTAATTACCCTCAAATCTTTTTACAATGGCTCGAGTAACATGACATACATAAAGCCGCATAGCAACAAAGCTATTTGAAATAAAAACCATACAACTTTGACCTGTTGTGACTTGGTACCTAACATTTTATACTAGTGCAGATGTCTGTGCACAAAAAGCAATACCAACCCCATACTGGTCAATATCTTTCGAAATCCAGAACTGATGTAGAGTGCTGGTTAGCATGAATGTTAGTTTTCACATTGAGAATAACACGTATGAATACATAAAAGTTATCATCTACCACGATAAATTTATCCAAAGTGTCAATGCAGCCCATAAGCCCTCTAGAACATGACAACTATCACTAAGCACCATTTGTAATTATTATCACTTTTTTGTATACAGTATTGAGAACAGACTGTGTGTTAATTCTAAACCATGGAAAACGACCAAATTTTACATCGTAGACGAGTTTAAACTTCGTTGGCGGCCTGTCAAGATTTTTCTGATTTTTCTGGGAAACCAGGCCACTATGATAAACATAAAACATCATTGTCATTGCATCAAATTTTCGGCTATATCCTTCAGTTTCTTAAGCTTACGACATATCATCTGTTAGGCTACAATCAGGAAGATGGGTACAACCAGCAGAGGCCAAACTTGACATCAACAGCCTCATATTGACACATCGAATCATCAGCTGCCAACCTTGTTATTCTTTCCTGTCATACAAATAAAATCAAACAAAACGCAACAGAGCACTCATAGACAAGACGTGTGGGAGCCACCGATAAAGAGAAAACAGTTCATGTGGACGGGAAATATCTGCTTCCAAAGTACGTCGCGGTACGACTATCACTCCTCACATGCAGCTGCAACCCTATATGGAAAACACTCTGCAGAAAACGCTTATCAATGACAATGAGAATCAGTGACACGGAGCAGCCAGGTGTCGGAACCGTAGAACAGCGCCGCGCGCTTTGTGTGCTCTGCCCGTGAGTGACAGAACGACATCAGGTCACTGCCAGAGACGAATTAGGTCAGTAAAAGCGATACGTAACAAGATCACATCTCCGGCACAGCAACCGACTGTAAACAGAACGACAGAGAACTACAGCAGTTGTCGTTCTCCCGACAATAACATTATTCAGTCATTACCATTATGGCCCAGTCTTTTTTTAAGCTTTCCTGTGACTTGGGGTAACAATTGTTCTCTAAATGCAAATGGTATAGATTGATGCTTCCAATGTCTGCACTCTTTGACAATTTCGTCACTAAGCTGCTTTGGTAACTACTCCCTCAAGTCTAGAGCTTGACGTGTGCTGCGTCGGACACGCGAAGCTACGGTTCTAGCGCCTGGGTCCATTCAAGTGCTTCTCTCTAAGGGCCTCTGGCGAGGACGAAATTGTGTCCGGTGATTGAACTCGAGCAAGGACCGCACCGAGTTCCAAAGTGGAACAATGTTAACTCAAATAGATCTAATTGAACAGTCACTATCAGATTTAGTATATCGGTTAAAGTTTGTCAACGTAAATCAGAAGAACGCTGTATACTCATCATATCGGTGTTCACTCGAACGGAGAGTTGTTAAAATGCTTTCGAGAATGTGTTCTACGACTTTCTAGATGGATATAAAGTTGTTACGTATCCCGTTTCTCAACAAGTAATCCAAGAGAGAAGACTTGTCGACCAAACCTAAGTCGAGGTTGAGGTCCACGAACACAATCACAGTTGGCTGTTGTAGATGTAGCAGAGTTGCAGCAGACAATAAATCATGAAGATTTGATTCACGTCCCCATGGTCTGCGCAAAATCTAGCATAATGCTTGCGACAAATCTGTTTACGGTTTAAAATTAACCAACGCAAAGGAACAGTCACCGGCAGTGTGAGGGCGACCGAAGTCAGACTGGACACTCGGCAGTTGATTCAAACGTTATGTGGGCCCCTTACGAAGATGGGACTAGCTACCAATTCACTCCAAGAAGTGATTATTTACGCCTAAAACCTCGGAAGACAAGATGTACAATTATCCAAAGAAAGGCCACCTTTTAGATCTCTTCTTTTGCAAAGGGATCTGCAGGCAATGACCGAGGAACACACGTGGGTCCACAATGAAAAACAGTTGACGCACCGGGCCAGTGAAATTGAAAGTGGTTAGTGACATCTCCGTTGCATGTTTCGACCGCCAGATTTTATGGAATATAAGTGAACGTTTTGGGAGATCACATCTTCTAGTGGCTGTTGTAAACCTGTACTAATCGGTGCTCGTCAAGCATCTTGAAAACAGCGCGGAAAACCAGTGGCTCACAGCAATTACAAGCAACCGGAGTAAAGAACTCCCTGTAGAAGCGTCTAACGTTGATCCAAGCTATTTAGTGCGGTAGAGGCGAATCCACTGGTATACTCGGTTTGGTAGTGAAATGATACCACCGAGGTGAACAACTTGTGCAAGTTAACCCATGGAACACCACCGTAACGCATGAGCACTGCCACAAACCAAAGCACCATCAGAGAACAGACAAGTCGACCGGTAGGGGCAGCAATCTTCTGTGCGGCTTCGTCACCTGCAGCTAAGTACAATGTAGCTGAGCCGGGGCTATGCCAGTGATGGAGGACATGTGACGTAATTTCGTATTGGAGAGTATTGTTTAAATATAAACGCTTTTCTGCCGTTCAAGCGAAAAGTGACGAAACTGAAAAGCTATCCCAAATGAGCCTCATTTTATGGTAAGCGTCCGACTTGAATACTCAAGACTTCAATATCGGCTTTGGGTGCTTGACGAAGATGATCAAGAAGTATTGTGAACAGTTATGTAATGACGTTATGTAATTGACGTCAATAAAAATCATCCCACCGGGAGTCAAAAAAGAAGTCGTAGAATATGCTATCCTTTCGGTTAGGGGCCCAAAAGAGGGTATCTACTGCAAACAACTGCAAGTTAATTGGATTGACGGAGCATGAAAAAACTTGAGTCACCCGCGGGAAATAATGAACTTAATACATCAGGGAAAAAACTAGTCACAGATTGGGAAAACACATGATTGAGAGAAATATAGCACCACCGGACAAAACTGTTGGTGCCTACTATGTTGCCCTTTGATTTACACGCATGCCGGAAGCAGCATGGGTGTATTTTCGGAGGGCGGTCGTGTGAACAAACCACTGACCAGGCAAGTACGCAAGTACAACGAAAGACAACTAGTATTCTGGTAGACGGACGAAAACAGTAAAGATCGTGTACGAAATTGGGCAACGTGAATGCGTAATGCCTTCACCTTAATATGATCTGCCATGTCCAAATCCGGATTTAAAAAATGCAAATGCATTCCTTATGAGCCCTGGTGAGAGAGGAACGTGAACACGGTGTGTCAATTGGCACAGAGCCAACCAATCAGTTAATCTGAATGAAACAGACAATACGATGGCAACTGATATCGGTACAGACAAGCAGTTCCGTTCAACATGTATATTTCTAAATATAGTAATTTATAAACACACTAAAAAAGAGTATGCGATAAAAATATGGCCTTCTGCTGATACGTCATGGGGTGATTTTTTCCGTTATGTAACACGACTAGGCACAATATTGTCAGATTTCCCAAACCTATATACGACAAGAGTACTCGACGTGACGCAAGACAGGCTTCACATCCGTGGAAAACAATTATATCCAGCCACTGTACAACTGAAGGATGGAATACGGGTAAGTCGAGTACCATAATAATAAGTCGCAAATAAACATGAGCAAGACTGGTTTTAAAATATTGAAGAAAAAATGTGACCAGTGAAACAGAAAAAGCAAACGGATTACAGTCGATAAATAAAAAAGCTAAATCAATTCACATCCACGAAATGTTCAAAAGATTACAACTGTTCGCACACACAAGTGAAGGTTGGTATTCGTGGCAAAATCTATGGACAATAGACTCACTTGTGAGCAGTTTAAAAGCATGCTCGACCTGCTTTGACGAAACACCACCTCCAAGGTCAAGGAAATTGGCCGGCTGACCACCGTGATAATGAATAAGATCCATGGTAGCCATCGCAAGACCGGCTCCATTCACAATGCAACCAATATTACCCTTCGGCATTCCAATGTAATTCAAACCGTATTGCGTGGCCTCCGCTTCCAATGCCACTGTACTGTGAGGCCCGGCGGCTGCAACCTCGACAGCTTCGACTTCCGCGGCCATCTCGCATACTTCACGTTGCCGAAATATGGCGTTCTGGTCAAACGCCAACTTGGCGTCAAAACAAACTACTTGACCATCAGGGGTTTCGCCGAATGGATTAACTTCAATCTGTGTAAATGAAACAAAAAGAAGAGAAAAATACGTTAATAAAAATCGTACACTTGATCTGAGGGTCATCTTAACGTCTTAGTACGTCGTCAGACGCAAAATCACTTTGAATGTCGTTCGACGAACCTGTACGATAACCCCATTCTACTCAACTACACCATAGTGGTGTTGTGATCCGAGAACGCGGATGGCTCAAGGGTTGTTTATTCGACCAAGCAATACAGGGGTTAAGCATTGAAACAAAACCTGAAACAAAACCACTCATTTGCACGCGGTATTCAGCCTCAGACCGTCTCGGCTGCCGCAGACGTCAGTGCTCAGTTCCATCAAGTAGCAGGGATTCCTATAGGTGATACTGCACTCTGATTTTCCTTCCTGCACTTTTCCTGCGGCTTGTACCATGTCAAAATATATGCTCCGATCCTACTACTGAATAGCAGTTGTTTGAGTAGTATGTTACGATCGCTCAACTCCACTGCAGTGGGATCACGTACTCCCCGTACCAGCTGAGCGTTTACCGTATCGGTCATTATACACTGAGACCACCAACAGTTAAGTCAAATCGCGCAGTGGTCAAGCAACAAGGTGGCCACGAAATATGAAGACCCTGACTGCTCCACTGAGAAAAGTGGGTAGGTGTCGCCAGCCTGGAAGGGATCCTCGTGATCACTCAAACCGGTGGTTACAGAAGCTTTCGGAGATGGCGGTATGTCGCAGTCCATGACGTATCTACATCCATATCATTTCAGGTTCTTCCGCATAGTCTTCTTTTACAATTTCTTTCACCGTTTTCTTCTAAGATAACTCACATCACTGTCAAAGTGAGCGGTGGCCCAAGCCACAACACCTTCTAATCAGGCTCTAGGCCATTGTGACTGATTTGATTGACTGACATTCTAAACGGCAGGATAAAAGCATTTAAATGGGCTGAGTACAAGGTTAGTCGGCATGGGACATGAGAATGAACTGACCTAGCCCCTATGCATAAGACATGCAGATCGTAATGAGTAGGCTGAACGATCACATTACATAAAATGAATTTCGTATCTGCAACGCATTATATTACCAACGAGGCGCACGTAAGCAACCAGCTTTAGATTGAGAACTGTTCCATCTACACGTATGGTACCACACCTGCACATAACAATACTGTTAGGGAGATGATGTTAAGAATAGTGGCGGCATGTGTTGCCTTCGAAAAACTCCAACAGTAGCAGTTGAAATACGTTCAGCTGTCACTGAGAGTAAGGGTGCACGATGTGCATATGCGATTCATTATGAACTGCTTACAGCAAAAATGTGCATAGACTTGGAATGTTTGCCTACCAATGATCCCGTCAATTCGTCTGGGTCTACAATGGATAGGGTGATTTGATAGTGCGTATTTCGAAAAGCAATAGAAACGTGGTCAAGTTGTCAAATAACGAGACCGTACAGTTTGCGACGATAGAATCGCTTAATCTGTACGCTACAAGAACGTTTGACCCACAGGACAATATTCAGTTAGGATGACAAAACACTCAGACAAAGACAGAGTGGTGGATTGTTAAAACTCCGAATTTGCCGCCGATTAAAGCAAGCAGATTGTATGATCAATCGATCAGCGGTAGCACATTTTCACCCTTCCATTCTGTCGGATACACCTCTAAGGGGGACTCGATATAAAACAAAGAACGTCAAAGAATAAGCACTGTGATCACAAAGGCTGCCAACAAGAAAAAGGGTGAGCAGTGCTAGTACTGCCTAACACACATCATGGTTCGTGTTTGTTGAGTAGTGTATGTACACATATCAAAAAATGGTCGAAAGCAATTTAAAGCAATGTGCCAATCACGTGTACCTACTTGCAAACAATCCAAAGAGGTGAACATTTTATATAGCCGACGGATCTGCTCCGAGGCTTCTTTCATCTGTTTTGTGCCGGGTGCAAAACCAAGGAATGTTGCGATGCGATCAGATTGGGCATCTAAATAAATAGTTCAAGAAATGAAAGGGAAAAAAGACGTTTATTGCATCTCAAGATCCCATGTTCAGCGGGTTGGACGGAAACAACTCATGATTCGCTGACACAGACAATGACAGTATGATAAGTATATAGCAACACAAACGATGCAGGATTGTCAGCAGTTTTAATTATAGTGAAACGTCTCGATATAAAAAGTGAGACAAGGAATACAAACGGAACGAAAAAAACAGAATGGAAGACCTACAGGATGTTTCAGCCATCACCAAATATATCACTGGACATGATTACTGGTACCAGAAATAAATGTCTGGTGAACATTCTTTCTGCATCTACCAACAGGTAATAGAAATGGGGAGTCTACCTAACCTGAATGAGAACGAGTTACTGGAAATGAGCAAGGTCTGAACAGACAACCGACGAAAAAAGCGTACAGGTGACGATAAGCTCACAAAACAAAATGAAGTGAAGCATATCTATAAAACACAACCTTGAAACACGAGAAGATTGATGAAAGAAATCCTGTTCTTTACCCTTGTCCTTGAAGGGTCGAATGATACCGATCGTTTCAGCAGATTAAAATTCTTGCGAAAAGGCAAACGGAAGGGATACTGATTAACGGGATCGTCATAAGTATATGCAAAAGTAGATTTCTCGAAAACAAGAGGGCAACCACTCCCGAATGGCAAGCTAAATGTAGTGCTTAGAGTGGAATGACTACGAAATACACGATAAAATTCACGTTGTTTTCAAGTTAAGGAATCCTGAGATTAATAAGGCACATCCACAAAATGTAACTGGTGTAATAACGAGACTTATTGCTGACGGGAAAACGGGATTTTTGACTGAGGTAAATTGAACATCAGTCACAGTGGACAAAATCGTTTGCATTCAAGCAAAATTAAACCATCTCTTCCCGAAAAGAAGTAGTAGGCCCGAGTTATTCGAACAAAACGTTCAGATTCACAAGTGAGTGTGGCTAGGCGAACATATATCATTCGGCGGTACCTAATAAGAGCGCAACAGAG